>CM052168.1:1253194-1373768 GCA_028455555.1 Augochlorella aurata | reverse complement strand
TCTATCTATCTATCTATCTATCTATCTATCTATCTATCTCATACCTCCACCTCTCTCTTGCTCTTTGTTTCTCTCTCTATCTGTCTCCCCTTCTCACCATCTATCTAACTCTCTGTCTCTCTCCGCGGGGAAAAGAGAAAATGGAAAGAGGCGATCTTAAGGTCACGCTTCATCGTACCGTTATAACACGCGGCCTGTACTGGAACGCTGCTCCACTTTTTCATAGAGGCTGATGAAAAAAAAATTAATTTCATTAGCTATTCGCGAGGGAACAACGTGCGGAGCGCTACCAGGATGAAAACGGCACGGCCGCGCTCCGCCGGGGGACGAATTATTTTTCTATAGAAAATATAATTCCAGCGAGCGCCGGCTCGCCCCCTGACCAGTACCCACGCCAGAAATGACTCTTCCCTTTTATTCGTGTCATCTGTCGAGCATGCGTCAACCGTGCAACTTTACGCGCGAAGATTTATCAATATTTATATTCGATTATTTTTTCCCGCGCTACTAAACAACGAGCTGTAAAAATTAAATCGAGTCAAAGTATCATAGTGATCTCAACTGAATTTTACAGGGTTGCGATAAATTAGCTGCGAAATTAATTGTTAGATCTAGGAAACTATTGCGATATATTAACCGGTTTCGGAAGATGAGAAATATTTTCAAAGAATTAATTTGGTTCTGCTATAGTTCTTGATTAACCCTCGGTTGGTGGATTATTTTCGAACTATTTAATTCGTAGCTTTATTTAGTAATTTTTAAATAATAAATGTAATAGTTATCCGGTTAATTTAGTCGTTAGAAATTGTATAATTATTAGGCTGCGAATTTTTATACAAAATAAAAATTGTCTTCATCAATTCATCAGAGATATGAAAACTAAAAAGTAAGTTCGATATTTTTTTAATCTTTTGAGTAGGTTGAAAATAATACATTAATATCTTAAAATTAAAACCCGCAGTTTAGTAACTAAAAAATAATTTTGGTACTTTGGGCCAATATAGATCCAGCATCTACTGTCGGATGGTTAATTTAAACAGCTAAAGGAATATTAAAATGAACATGTACGGTAATAACAATTTTGTATTACTTCTCTTCCATATAAAATCACCTTTGGAAAATTTAGAACTCCTTAGGTTGTAAAATATTTCACAAACGTGGTGGCATAAAAAATAACACGGTGGGTAAAACAAACACTAACAAACTTATAAACTATACAAGAATTGACATGTTTCAAAATTGATTTTCAAAATGAATGAGCACTGATCTAAACAAATAATTTGTTTAAATAGTTTTCCTCAATAAACAGTAGGTGATAGCAAAGATATGTACACAGAATGTCAGGCACTGGAAGAGAAAAATGAGTTTGAAAATTCGGTGAATACGTGTGCTATTGAATAGGGATTGGCTGACGCGTCTGTTCATGACCGACCGATTCTACTGATTCTAAAGCTAGGCCACGTGAACATGACGGATTTATAACTCATTTTTTTCGAGAACAAAGCTTCGAATGAAAAATTCTATTCTATGTTCTCGTCTTATTGATTTAAGAAGAATCATGCCTTTCTTGCCTGTATCGCATGACAGTATGTATATAACGTAATATTATAATTGTTGAAAACAGAAGTCTCATAATAACAATATGTTAGTCATATGTAGTCTGCGAATTTTATGCATTTAATTCGTTAGTGTATTTTCAACTGAATAAAGTAATAATAAGAATCACAATTCACAATAAGAATACATTTGCATTTCATTCCTGTTTTTCGCAATTGAGAAAGAAAATTTTCATTTTGCATTGAGATCCACATACTAGTCATACCTTGACTAACGTAGTACTAAACATATTGACTACTCGTTAAAAGCATTCTCATACGAAAAAAAAAGTTCACAATCTATTTTATTAGCCGAACGTATCGATCGCATTTCTAACAAATGCGAAATCAATGCAATGAACTAACTATAAGAAATGTATCAAAAATTTTTTTTTGGTTCCCCGTGAATTTTAAATATCTATTGTTCAAAGAAACATGGTGCTCGCAGATATTCGGTAAAAGGCATTTGCATCATTGAGTCGGTCGTCTGTAACGCGGCGGCCACATGTAACGTCTAAATCGAAATATCATAGTGGACACACGAGTATGTTTCTCTTCTCACAATCAGCGTCTCGAAGCTGAACGCTCTCGCTGCTCAATTTGTATGTTAATTCGCGAGTGTTTGCCGGGCAGCGGTCCGCTTAATAATGTCATGTTTATTCAGTGATGATATCGCTGGGGGCGCTGAGACACGCGACACACTCGCAATCGGTGTCACAGGTAACTCACACCCTCCTCACTTCGGTCGACGGATGAAAAAGGGAAGGTCACAATTATGTTTCTTTTGCGTTGGACGCGACGTCGTCAGACACCCCGTGCAAAAATTGCCTCGACGCCCGAGCGCTGAGTCACGTTTACATAAACAAGACGTTATCCTGTCGGGGAATCGAATAAAATATTACCAGCTAATGGAAAAAGTAACGAAAACTACGACGCTGACTGTCGGGATGTAAAACCGATGACGTGATCCCAGGAACGGCCATCGCATAATTTATTGAAAACTTTCGCGAATGCTAAAATCACTTTCAACTATTAATCAAATAAGGCGTTGAATAAATTCCAACCTGTTCGAAGATGCATGTATCGGAAAAATAGAATTGAAAAAGCGAAATTGAATTATTTATATACAGGACTTTTCGTATTCATATTTCAGTTCATGCATTTATTAGACAATGTATCTCTCCGTGGTGTTCATTCACTGCAGTATAATTTGATTGCGGATTGTTACGCGAAGCGAAAATTTTCTACATCAATTCTAAGAAACAGGAGTGAAATAAAAATGCATCTCAAATGCATATTCATTTAACAATTCGACAAAGTTCGACATAATGTAACAATGTCCCAATTTCTGTGCGTTTAAGCAAATTTTTGCTTTGCTAAAGCTGCCATGAAACATTCCAATTTTTGTTTGACGCACTAAAAATATATTCCATTTTTCGAACATTTCTGTTTCTAGAAATATTTCTAGGTATCTCCTGCAATTACTTTGTTTCTTTTTTTCGAATAATATTGTTTCCACAAAGTGAGGTTAGATTTGATTTCGCGGTCTAGTACAAAGCACTGAAATACGGACATATCCTAAAATCTGACCCCATTTCTGGATTTACTTTAAAGATATAAAAATGTGCATAGTTAGTGTTTTTTATCGTTGCTGGTACTAAATAAAACTCTACTTAAATACGCTAAAACTGCTGTAGCATCAGTTGAAAAATATTTACATTTTACCACATAAAAAATGCAATACTTCTCTCTAAATCTTTCATGTTTGATAATAACGTGATAATAACATGTAAATCACCATTTTATATACAAAACTTTTTTATATGCATTTTTAATCCAGAGGCACAGAAATTGTGACATCTACCCTAGTTATAATAAATAAATTCACGTCGCTAATTACAAAAAATGAATCTCGTAGGCGACTGTAATATTCAAACCAGCAATTTCATAGCAAAGGTACGTCTGTTTACATCCTGTGCTATACACTGGACAAGGAAACATATTTTTCCGGTAATCCGACGATTTCGGACGCACATTTACGCGAATACCAATCTTCTTTACGAGGACCAAAATGTATTTTTGTAAATAATACATGTTCGCGTTCCCTGATAAACACGGATTCGTCTAAATCGCGGTCAGCGGGAATCAAACGTTACAGTCCGCGGTATAAAGAGATACAAATTAATGGGCGCAGCGTGTGCAGCTCGAACGGGGCAAAAAAAAAGAGGAAGGTAGTAAAAGTGGATGTTTTACTGTCATTTTCAAGACAGTAGCCCTATTTCCGCAGCGGAATCGCCGGTCTGAACGCGTTCAACCAATTCCAAAGCAGTCGTCCGCCCCCTTTTTTATGCCTGAACGTAAACCCTCTTGATCTAGAGCTGAGCCAATGAACTCTATCTAGCGCATCAACCTTACCAATCTACTTCCCCCGCGGCTATCAAAGCAGCATCCTTTCCCTCGCAACCGTGCATGCCTACCGAGGTTCGTGTATACGCGAGTGTGGTAGGTACTCGAGCGGGTAGAATTACCCGACGGGTGCATCGGGCTTCTGGTTCCGCGGGCTTCATCCATTCGTCGTTCGGCACCCTCGAATCTCCAACCTAAATCGTGCTCTCATCCCTTCTTTTATTCTCCCCCCCGGCTCCCCACTCCACCCACGGCCGAAATTCTTTTTAACTTTATCTCTTTAATATTGCTCGGATTATTTCATTATCCCTGTATGTTAAGGGGCAGTTCCGACCTGTAATAGGAAATTTTCATTCTGCTGGAACACAATAAACGACCAGACGGTTTTCTGATGCTTCGATGTGTTTCCTGTTTTTGTGCAAATTAACCCCTCGTGCTCGAAGCCATTTTTACTATATATCGAAAATATTAGTCCGTTTATTCGCGGGAAAATGAAATACTATTAGTATTTAATATAAAGAATATATTAGTTTCGATTTTTATTTCAAGATGAACATTGTTTGAAACTCCACATCGTGGAAAGGTCATCATGATTTTTTATATTATTTTTGCAGCATAACAGAGTCTTGTCTCACATATATCGCGTTTAACAAATATTTTGTTATAATAAATTGCTTCCATAAATATCAAAGTGTTAATTCATCTAGTCATCGCACAAAATCAATTTTTCAAGTATCCTTCAAAAACAAATTCCCAGAGGCTATAAAATGATATGTATTTCTTACAACCGTATTGATATGACGATATACATTGAGGAAACATGCAGTATTTTCAATAAATAAACTATTTCAATTACTAAGTGTTTCCACAATAAAATTCTTCGAAATGAGAAGGCTTAATGAAATGTTGAAAACGATATTTGTAAACACAGTTATTCTAATTGTCAGAATTGTTGCAGAAAAATTTTGCTATAAATACTGCAATTTTAGTATCAATAGAATCGGACACTGAAAAATCTTGGTGCAAAACAAACGTCGCAAGTAATAGGATCAAACAATTGATCGATATCCGATATTATATACGAGTTGACACTAACGAGTCGAATACCCTCCTTAGGACGACGTATCGCCATCATCCGGGAACGTGGGTTGCTGACATTCCATTCTGTGAAACGGGACACTTTGATTTATCCCATCGTGAATCAGCAATTTCTCGAAAAATATGTGTGGTCAGCGGCGGTAATAGAAATTTACTTCAACGCTTTTGTTTGCAATAATATTTATTATACACATCGGTTGATGTTTTTAATGAAAAACACCTTTTTCAAATATTCGTGATGCGACCTGCGTAACTGTGTTACAATTTCGCAAAATTTTCTATTATTAATTTTTCGAGACATCAATGATGATGATTGTCACAAAAATAACCCATGTATTGGGATCATGAAATAAATAGTGCAGAAAGAGGTGTTAATTTAATTCTAGGTAAATTGTCTATTGTAAATACCAGAATGAAATAGAAATATAACGTGGGAGGTACTCATGACAGCAGCATTTTAGCTAAGGATTAACTCAGAATATTTTTTCACCATTTAAATTTTGATTTAACGAAAATAAAAGCATATAATTGGTAAGCTGTTGAATTATTTACGTAAGTTCAACAAACAAGCAACTAAGCTGAATAAGAAATTTTTGTTAAAAAATAGTTCACAGCAAGTGTAGTATGTAAATACGTGTGCGTAAATAAGTATTGTTTTTCGAGCTTATTTATTTATCAGTAGGATTTTATGTATTTTTGACAAGAATGACTAGGTCAAATGCAAAACTGCGAAGACATTAGAAGACTTTGAGGATATCTTTATACTATACTGTATATTATACTGTACTTATTAAAATGACTACAAGACGAAACACATTTCTGTTAGACTTACTTCTGCTACAACTGACTTCGACAATTTTTCTTTTCAAAAGCGTGCAATCTATTCATTAAATCAGAAAATGCACCAGAAAATAGTTTTTCACTTCTGACGTTTCCACAAGCTACAAGAATTAAGTATTATAATTCCTGTTGATCATCTTATATGAACATATTGCAAAAATGCCAGTCTATAACTTCATAGTTAGTTAAGACGTTGACTTAGCATTAATTTATTTCAAGACTCACATTATAAAAACTGTTCGTTATAGCAACTTGACCAGGCGCTTCATAAAAGGAAGACATGTACGTGGCCTTCCTTTTTTGTCTCATTCTTTCATCCGTGCTCTCATCGTCGTCACCTAAAAGGAAACGAGCTCCTGTTCTGCGGCTCAAGGCGAGAAATCCTTGATTAGTTCACTAAACCCAACTCCCACACCCACACCCCTCTGTCCGCCACACCACCCTTTCTTTCCTTCCTCGACCGATGTGCCTTTCTCCTTGCAAGAGATACGATCTTCTCGTGAATTTCTAAAGTATCATGTTTCCTTTCGTTCCGTACCCGTGAGACTTGATCCTTTGATTTACTGGAAGCCTTTCAGTATCTAACTTTGGCGCTACTTACCTGTGATGCACGAAATGAATTCCACGACTTAATTACTTCTCTCGAGACATTAGACGGGACAGACGTTTGTCTCGAATACGAAGCGAGTTTGACGTTTTCAAATTTTTTCATTTTACCCCTATAGGAAACCATGAAGTTACTTAGGAATTTGATACGTGTGCTTGTATACAGGAAATCGCACGAATTTTCTAAAAATGTTTCAAGCACATACTTCTATTTTTAGCAGGAAATCCGCCAAGCACCAAAAGTGACTGATGTGTGTTCCTTTAGAAGAATAACAAGACTGTATTTTTATAGACTTTTCTCCACTTGTGTCACAATCTATGCTTGAATTAAGAGATTTATTCAATTATTTTCCGTGTAAATATGTTTATAATTCGAACAGTTTTGAATGAAAATGACCGATACACATGTCAGGTTTAATATTAAAGTGTACATGTATCTTTCAACTATGTTACGAGGTGATGTTTCAAAAGTCATATCAAGTTTGAGTGATATACATTACTGTGTTGCAACTAAATTAAAATCGAAACATAGAAACACAATGAATGTCGCTAGCAATGCAAAAGAAAATACTTGATTACACCTGTTACTACACTGTTTAAAATATAAAAACCCTCCTACGTTAACGGAGATGAAACACATTTCACAAAGAAGTTTTTTAATATTCTACACGATTAAGGATTTGTATAAATGAAACTATACGAACTTTATAGAAGTTCTTTAAAATTAATGTACATTGATTACATTTACTACTTCAATTTGAGTAAAGCTACACATTTTAACAAATTAAATGAATTCCTGGCTTTAAAAGGAATGTGAACATTTTTCTATATGAACGGAGAATCCTTAATATATGTTATATGCAAATATGGAGCTTTTAATATCATTTTATAGTATTGTAACAACTAGAATGCAGATTTTATGCATTCATGGAAGAAGTGAGTAGGTGTAATTTAAAAAAGTGGACAGATTAAATGAATTTAAGAACGAATATTCATTTCAATTTATTAAAATTATTAAAGAGCGGAACAAACATGTGTCTGACTTCTACGTTTCGTAACTGGTACAGATAATTGTTACTTTGTATAACGATCAGGAATATAGTAATTGCTATACTGCTAATGCTTATGCAAAATAAAAATCGACTGCCTTAATCGCAAGACATAGACTTCCTTTAATAATTTTAACTGGTTGAAAGTAGTCTATCAATATTTCTCACTCAAATTTTTCTCATGCTTTAAATTGCACTTAATTATTTTTCTCCTAAATGCGTAGAATCCGCAGTCTAATAATTACGTTACGTAGTATTTTGAATTTCTGTTTTTTAACGGAAATCAAATAAGCTAAATGACGAACTGTACTGTTACGGTTGATTTCAATCTTCCGTGTTGTCATAGAGCTACCCTCTCCGGCACCGTCGCCGCCAACCACGAACCGTTATTCCTACCCGCCGGAGATTTCAATAGAAAGTTGCAGGATATTCACGGTGACGGCGGCAGGAGTCGGCAATGTCGGTGAAAGTCAAACTGGTAACGTCTGCGGACCATTGTAGGCTACGCCTAGCTGCCGACAGTCGAATACCGACACTCGACACTCGCAAACGTTGACGTATTATGCGAATCCTGTAGAAGGATTGGATGATGAGATCTAAGGAACCGAAGCGACCAACAGCTATATCCAAGATTAGAACCCGCACCACCCACATATCTCGGCATAAAGGGACACTGGGCACTATTGAAATTTGATATTGTGAACGTCGTCTTAAAGCTGCTACTAAGACTTCGGTGTAACTAACTTTCTGTAACTATAAATTTATAACTGCGAATTTTATACGTTTATATAGCCATGATTATTTTGATAAATTCTCATTGAAGAATAACAAATATTTAATTATCAATCCTTAGACACGCATATATCAAATTAATAATTCACATTCAACTATTTTCTTCATTTCTATAAATTCTTTCACGTTAATTAATTGATATTCGAGTGATGTTTGCAATCAAATAACCTCATGTATATTTAATATATCCTGGATAATAAGTATAATGCAGTAAGACTTTTATTTTACTTGGATCTCGACAAAGCCTTTAATAAGGGATTTAAAGATTCATATGATTCCAATTTATGTGAATCATGACTATTGATAAGCAAGGTTGCAATGCTGTAAGTCATCATTGTTCTAAAGCAACGAGGACGTTTCCAACAGTACATGCAAATTAATAAACTACAATGAAATTAATAAACTTTAGGTTCGATTTAAAAAAAAACGAATTTTTTCGTTTATTCTTTTGCACTCTGTATGAAATTATTTTAAGAAAGATATCGTTTGCCCACACACTGGTTAGGGGGAGGAGAATTTCGAAGTAGAATGGCTAGGGACGAGTTTCCGACGAACAAGTAATTTCTTCGAAAGCATAATAAGGTAATATGACGTGGTTCACGTCGAATTAATGAAAACGCGGTGTTCGTTAATAATTACTGCTCTTTGCGTGATTTAAACGAGGGTAAGAAGAGACAGTCGATCGACGGCAGGGGACGCAGGCGCTGAGCCATAAGGATATGCAATCAAGTCCAAAGTAAGCGAGTTAATTTAGGTGGAGTGTGCACTCTCGCCGCGAAACTTGTTCCGTACTCGACGCCGGAGAGATACTCTGTCGTTGGAGAAGTTGCACCATCGAGACGTTACCACGCTCATGAGGGTAAGTGTGAGAGAAATCGGGAGAGAGAGCGTCGATGAGGTACTGAGCTCTCTTCTTCTTCGTCTCTCTCTCTCTCTCTCTCTTTCTCTCTCTCACTCTCCCTCTCCCTATCTTTCCCTCTCTTCCTCTCTCTCTCTGCTCAATTCTCCCCCTTCCATTCTCTGGCGCTCCGATCTGCTCTCACTCGCTCTCTCTCTGTCATCTTTCCCTTATTCCGGGGTACCTACGCTACTGGTTCCCTCCAGTTCCCTCCAAGGCGACAGGGAGTACCAAGATGCCTCGAAATTACGCTCCACCATACCCTCATTCCTCTTCTTCTTCCCGAGTCTCGCCCCTTCTTAGTTTCCTCCTTCCTTGAACTATCGTAGTAACTAGCTGTGCCTGTAATAGCGTCGCGCTTCCTCCGTAAAGTGACGTCTTTCGAAACCCAATTCAGGAACCGAGTTGCGTCTAATGGGGCTCCGATATTACGAGAGTAGTGCGCTGCGCTGATTTCTTGGATACTATTCGAGCGAGAAGCCCTTCGCCGCTGCGAGTCAGTCACGTACATATGCTGTAACTAATTTTATCAAGTAACTCGCCGTTGCTCGTCTATAGTAATTCGACAGAATTCTTTGGAACCCAACAACAAATGCGCGATCGTCTCGTAAACGTTTCTATATACGGTGACTCTAAAAATCTCTGCTCGGATTTAACCCAATACCCGCCATTATCCTTTTTTTTGGGACACAAATGTATATCGAAATTTATAATACTAGGTTTTTTTTTATATCTGCAGTAGCTTATCCGGTCAATGTACCAAAATTGGGACATAATAATAATAATGGTAAATTCAGTTTAAGTAAGCTTAAAATAAAAACCCTATGTAGATATTTTTATAATGTTATTGATTTTCGAATTACTATAATTTAGTAAAAACGAGTCCTACGATAACGAATGCCATTTTAAATCTCGATCTTTGTAATTCGTCGTTAATTTTTTCTAACATACTGTTAAATCGCACAAAACTGAACGATAAATTACGAAGGTAAAGGTATCGTGATTTAAAATGATATTCGTTACGGTACGACATACTATTATATAATATTATATGGCAGGCGAAAACTAAGGACATGGCTTTACTTTAAAATGCTGGAAATTGAAACGTTTGCAAAAACATTGGAAAATGTTTATAGAGAATGAATTTACTCCATTGCTTTACAATGGACCCTCAAGGATAGGTGTATGACTTTTTCTAATCGTTTTATGGAACAGAAACGAGAAACAGGTTCGGTCGAGTAAAACTGCTTTGCATTACTGTAAAGTAGTAGAACTTTCGTTCGAAGTTCAATAAAGCGATTTAAAAAATCGTAGGCCAAAATTTAAGAGATCCTTTTAAAGGGATAGCTTCCATCTTCAAATCTATTCCATCTTCAAATTTATCAATCTATTTACAGATGGCCCAATCGGTAAGATTTTGAAGAAAGAGAATGCTCCAATGTTCTATCTGTTACATTAGAAAACGAACGATTCTTGGAGAAAGTAGAAACTTCAAGGTTTAAAATGAGTCAACGTTTATTATTGTACGACTCTTTTTTACGAAATTATAGCAATTAGTATATTAAGAATTTGTCGAAAATGGGAATTTTAGTAAACTGGGAATGATACTTCCCGAAGATGTTATAAGTTGATTTTGAAACGTTTTTGTACATATTTATCTCATGAAATTGCATAAAACATTTTTCTAGGTGCTATCGTAATCGTTATACTTGAATGAGTTTGATTTTGTTGTATGTAAAACCCCAATTCTTACAATGTATAAGTCATGATTTGATCTCACCAAAGTCACCTTATTCTACTAGTGCATTTTATAAGTACAGTATGCAGTGCCAAGTGATGCTGTTTATTGCGATTATAAAACCATTTTTGAATGTTTATAAATATATCTAATTGAACAAAATATTATTTCATATATAAATAATACTCGAAAATTAAAGCGCTAGAAAATAGTAATCTATGAATGAAAATTTTGTACTACAGTACGTTTTTTAAGATTTTCAGTTTTTAAAATGACAAAAGTACAAAATATGTACTCATGTAGCAGCAATAAATATAGATATTTCGGAAGCAGGTTTCTCGCACAATTAAATTTTATTAATGTAATTGCGATTAGTCAAATTTGACAAGATCGTGTCTCTGAAAAGGGGACTAGCGCGACACATGTTGTAGTAATGACCTAATTAGTAAGCTAATTCCAACGCTATCTGTTCCGCTAATCCTTTCCGTTGCACCGGCAACATCCCCTCAATCCTATGAATCCTAACCATATTTTTGACTGCTGCCATCCATTCGCTTTGCTTCGAATTGAACTACGCGAACTGATCGTTCGACTAAATAGTAGATTTATTAAAACTTTATAATAGAAACACTGCTGTAATAATTTTACTTGTGCGACTGTCTGAAAGAGAATTTAAGCATAATATTAAAAGAAATATCAATTATAACTACAAAATATTATGTCGTATAATCCTTAGTGACTTTTTACAGGCTTATATAAGATATACCATTAATATGTGCATATACAATGCAAAAAGATACCATTTCAAAGCAAAGAATTTGAAAGCTGTATTGAAACAATTCTATTTACGTTAAACTCGTAATTTTTATAAAAATTAAATTTATAATAATATCAATTATTAACGCAATAATGTTAACCAGATATTTTGGTTTTTTGTTCCAGGTAAGTGACTATGGGCGTCTGTAACTGTGAGAAGACTACAACTGGACAGAGGTTAAATAAACTTTTCAAAAGAAGCAATTATAATATTTTTTATTGTGTCTAATATAAATCGGAGAACTACTGAACATTTAAAGCAGTCATTCTATCCAAACCATATTAACTAGTCACATGGATATTGCCTTACTTTAGTGCTTAAATAAAATTGATTTAAAAAGTAATTCTTGCACTCCATAATAAAATTGCAATTTATAATTGTAATCTGATACTTACTAAATTTTTATTATTATTTGTAATATTACAATATTAGCATTGCGGGAATGAATAAACTATTTTATGGGATCAGTTTATTAATACATGAGCATTAATATTATGTTACAATTGTAAATTGACTAAAATTACGAAAATCACTTCACATTAATCTATTATAGCATTAGGCATAATCAGATACACGACTGCTTTATATTAAACTTTATTTTTTCCTTTTGCTAATTTGTCAAATACAGTGCACATTGAAACAAATTGAAAAAGTCATCAAGGTCTTTCGTGTCTCTTCTTAATAATTGAAACATCTCAATATATGAAAATTTAGAACTTTGTTTCTCTATTATCTTAATTTTGTATATTTCAATTAAATTGAATTAAAAAAGACAAAAATAGTTCACATTTGGATTCTATATTCTTCGATAAGTTTACCAGTAATTGACCACTGCTCAGATTTTGGGCATGGACGAAGATTTCTCAGTCAGTTAATACAAAATTAAACTAGCGCCCTAATCATGGCTAGGGAAAGCAGTTCAGTGGCACGCAGGTAAGTAAAATATCTGTGACAGGTGACCGAAGAAGATAAGGGCGTATCTATAAAGGTAGGCTACATTTTGGGACGCGAGGCATGCCATTATACAGAATTATAAAGAAGAAAATATTGAAAGAAAATGTTAAAGAAGAAAATTATTTTCATGAGGATGTAAAACAAAAATTTAACTTCTTACAAACAAAAAATATGTACGTGGGCATTTAATTTTTATATATCATTGAAGGTGTTCAGTGATGACATGCAAGAGAACAATCTTTTTAATATGTTCATCGCTACATCATTCTTTGATTGTACCGTTTCATATGTGTATAAATGTTTTAACCATGTAAATTGCAACTAGTCATATATTGCATTCAATTATGATTGCTTCTAAAATAGTCGTTCTAAAATTAATTAATTACATTCATAATATGAACAAAAGATTGACTTTGTTAGTGTAGAAAAGCGTTATCTAGAAACTAAAATTTTGTAAAACCATGTGATTATAGAAATTCTATTTCATGAATGAAATAACTCGAATTACTAAATATATCTTGATTCACTCTTAATTAGTTGCCTCATGTAAGAAAATGTATGATGAAATCAATTTACCGAATAACAAATTTTCCGGTGCAGCAGTTGAAAAATAAAATCCATTACAAAAATTAACATGGGAGAACTTAATCAATAAACTGTGGAAAAACACTGTATTCTATACTTTTCATTACTTTCCGAATTAACGTCTTATTCAAATAAATTTTTATTCGAATAAAATCTTATTTAGATAAATTTTTATTCCATAAAATTTTAATCCTTATCTCTTGTCTGTCATCCAAATAAAAGGTCGCTAAACTCTGCTACAGGGTATACTGAAAGTCCTGTGAAACGTAAAATATAAAAATTGTAGAAAGTCACGCCTGTCTACCTTACACATGTGAAATTTCCCAGTGTCTTCCCAGAGATCTACACATAGATTCTATAAAAGCCTGCCCTAGTTAAAATAAAAAGAGATGACATGCACCTGTCGCATGAAACGGGAAGACGTTGATCAGCAGTAACACTATAACGTTACACGAACTTATGTGAAATATTATAACTTGACATGGTACAATACCATGTAATTATCGGATGATCTCTGCTCCAGAAGCTACGTACATCGAATTACCACATTTTCGTGTCACACCCTGAATACTGGCCGGCAGAGACAGTGTGTTCGACCGTGGCGCGAGTTCATTAATTAGAGAGTCGTGCAAGAATTTCGTGCACGTTTCCTGTATGTACATGTTCCGTGACTCGGCGATCGCTTCATCCATTATCCTCGGGACAAATTTGTTTTCCGATACAAATGTAGATAGGGGCCGCGAGCGAACGAATTGTACGAACGGTTCGAACCAGGCGCGATCGTAAAGCAGTCGCGAAATGACTTGCGAATTAATGAACGTGCCGGTGGTAACGGCAACTTGTTTCAGATAGTAGCTGCGCACGCGTAACGTTCCAGTTGGTGGATTATTGTTAAAATATGCTCGAAAGTCACGTAGACGTTTGAATGGCACGTTTCACGTATATCACGCGACACACTAATACAAACGGTTAATTCGAAATGGTTCCGTTTATGGTATCTATCGAGAACGGAATAGCTTCGCTCACTAATATCCGGGCTTTTCTGCCATTCCGATGGCTCCCTTAAAACATAGCAATAATTTATATTTTTAGTAAGTCTTAAACCTTTTGCCTCTATTTTTAACTCCTTGTACGACAGGAACAAGTCGGACTCAAATGTTACTCATTTCTTCTAAATCGACAAATAATTGCATTCCTTTGTTATCACCGACCTCCTTACTTACATTTAGCTAACCAACATTTCTGATCATCCAAGAAATGAAGCTTGAAATTACTGAAATCATTTTTAAACAAGTGAAAACAAATAAATGAAATTACATTAGGAACTTGTCGTATCGAAGAGTTCTGTCGCTGTAAAAACAATTTCTTTCTAACAAAATTATATAAAAAACCAGTCGACAATTATTCACATTATTATTCAAATAATTTTTTATTTCATTAATTTATTTGATTCATTCGTTCGAATGAAGAATAAGGAATTATTCAAATAAATAGATAGAATAGTTTTTTAGGTATAACAAATTATTATTATTTGAATAAAATATCCGATTAAAAAGAATTCAATCCAATAATTATTTTCGATAGATATTTGTTCGAAACGATTCGAATAATCGGGTACATCCGAATAAAACTCCCGCAATAGGTCTACAATATCACGCAACACCAAAAAACTTCTTTATCAGCTTTCAGTAAATATTTTCTGCCTCCGATTGTATATCGCAGCAATATTTCTAAAAATCGAGCAATACCCCTACGTAAAACGAGCTGTAACGAGCTGAACTCATCCATCGAGTTGTTCGCGAAAGCGATTTTTCTAAAATAATGGATCGACCGCGTCAGAGGGTCGTAATTCGCGGCACAAATCCCATTTCCACCCCCATTAGCAACTTCTGCGTGTCTCAGATTCAAAGGGGCGGCTGATTTCCGCAATTCGCGACAGGGGAAATTATAAACGGACATAACTTTTGTCGGAAATCGTATTGAGTGCGCGAAGGAACCGTTCCGAGGCGCAGCCATTGTCGCGGAATTGAATACGCGAATACAGGATTGTGCGTCGCGAACGGAAGCCACGTAAACGGTGCACGCACGCTGAAAACTCATTACCGGGACTTCGGAATATGGGGTACGATTATTAAGTGAGAACTGCCATAGACGATTACGTGGTCTCCGCGATAATGGCTGCTTGAATGGGCTTCATTAAGACTCTCTACGAGTCTCAGTCTTTCCCTTTCTGTTCGATTGTCACTCGGTCGTTTGCTCGCTCGCACGCTAGCTAGCAAGTGCGCGCATTCTTGCTCGCCAGAATGGTGTGTTACCTTGGTCTTAGAGTTTGGTGTACAGGTGCGCGTATATACATACGTATGCCGGCGGGGGCAACTTCCGAGATGCGAGCAGCAGGTTGCTTGAACGCCGCGCCGAGGCGCAGGCTTCTATGAATGTTTAAGTGTTCTATCCTCTTCTGGGATCAGACGTAAGCTGCACCAGCTGCAGAGTTCAACGGTAACGAGATTACAACGTCAGCGTGAGCGTGCAACTAACCTGTCGTTGCGTCAAAACCGATAGCATACGTGCCTGAATTAATGGCGCGGGTCAGCGCTCCGGTACAACGGATTAAGGAAATTGCTACCCGTCTGCGGGAAGAATCTCTGCTCGCTACCGTCACTCGACCATTCGAACGCTATCATTCACGATGCAGAGTGGACCGTGCGATTCTGATCGTGGTGCACGGACGCTGACGTATCTGGACTTCGCGAAAGGATGATAAGATGTGATAGTCGCCAATTTATGCGCAACTTTGATGAAAAGCGATTTTGGAATAAATATAGTGGTAGAATAATATATGACGTATATACATATTTAAACCTTTGCACCCAAAAAGTGACCCTAAGACACCACTAAAAATCGTTCTACCACGTTCCAAAATAATTCTCAAATCACCAAAATTGTTTATATTTAAAACGCTGTTAAATGTGTTCGTATGCGTCACGAGACTCAATTTCATCTGCATAAAATGCATTAATTATAAATCACAAAACGGAAATACTGTAGTTCGGAAAAACTGTTTTGAATTTAGAGTTAAAATGTCTTCGAGTGCAAAGGATTAATAGTCATTGCTATTATTTTTATAAATTCTTAACAATTTAGAAATTTTCTAAGGTGGATGCGAGTAATAAGGAATTTATTTTTTCTTTCTTTAATTTTCATCAGTCGGGAAAGATACATTGACCTACTAAAATTCTACTTAATTTCTTTTATTTTTATCTTAAACGTATAACATCCGCGGTCTAGTTATTACTATTACTCGATACATCATGACTGGGCTGCGGATTTTATGCGTTTATGATCAAATTGAGTAGATGGTGCACAACACATTAAATGCAAGACAAAAATTGATCAATGCTGTTCGATTCTATTCAACTGAATAAAAAGCTAAAGGATGAAAATAAATATTTATTCAACTCCTGTTTGTTGCAATCGAGGTAGATCATTTTATTTTGCATAAAGATCCGCAGTCTAATCATGACTGCAAATTTTGCACATTTATTATCAAAATGGCAAAGGAAAATACAAACCAATGGAACCATAATATATATCTAATTGATTATACGTACTTATACATTCTAATTTTTAAAATATCTATGAAAAGTTTAGCTGTTGTAACTTTCTCCATGTTAAGCAAACATGTAGATACTATTTTACTGTAGATATTCGGCAACTAGCCGAATTAAATAATTGAATCCTGTACATATTTTAAACTCGAGCATCTATATAAATAGATCGACATGTGCATACAAATTCCAGTACATCTTGGAGACTCGAAATCTCGGAGCAATTATGCATATGATGTCCACAAAGCGATTCAAAAATTGTGTCACAATTGTTTGCACATTAATATGCTCTCACTACACAATCGTTCGTGTTCGCTTTATATATACGCACAATTTTTGTTATTGTATGTACGAAATCTTAACACTGATCGTACCATCGCCGGTCAAATAACCGGTTCGAAAATTCTTACTCTACAACCATTGAAATTATGAAAACACGTCCACCGGAAATCACTGACGAAATAAATTGAAATTCGATACTGTAATTTGTATAAGGCAACACTGACGAGTCACTTCTAACGCCGGGTATGGTTAGTGTTAATCACAAGTCTGCAGGAATGCAAGTGGTCGAAAAATACCTGAAAAGTGGAAACAGGTGACATGTCACGTTCTTGCTTACAACCGCAGATTTACGAGGCACGAGTAATTTAACCCACAAAGCTGCAGATTACACAAGAAAGAGAGAAACGAAAAGTCGATCGCTAAAGAAGACAAAGCGTAAAGTTATGCAAACCTCGGTGGAAAGGAATCTTCATTTCAGCCGGTAGCATTGTAGATAGTAAACCACAGTGGCGATAACAGTAAAAGAACTTTCATTGTTTACTGCGTGCAGCGAAGAGCAATGACTGCATTAGCACCGAGTAACGGTAGCGTTAATAATTAGACGAACATAATTCCATCTAACACGTAAATCCCTTAATTTTGCGCGCTACTTTAGAGCCGCGTAACAATCCGGCGATATAAAAGCAACATCAACCCCCGGGGGTGCGTTTAACCCGGCAACAGTAGTTAAAGATTGAAATAAACATTTGCGAATGATAACCACAGAGCAGCAATTACAAGAGGGCAAGAATAAAGGCCGTTTCGCTCGCGGTATCGTGTCTGGAGGACGCCCATATTTCAATATACGAGGGGAACTTTTAAAAAGCAATTCACTTTCAGCACCCCGCGTGAATATGAAAAAGGCAAGTGTGTTTCAACCGCGGGGTCGGGAACGCATTCTCGGGAGTACGCAGTTGCGGAATTATACACATATACGGCGGAGGATCAAAACGTAGGAGAATAGGCAGGAACCAAGCAGTTGCATACACAGCCAACTCCGCTCCGCGGAGGCACTTTAGCGCCACATCACTTATGCATCGCGTGGCCCTCAACTTACAAAGCGATCCCCCGAGATTTCCAGCAACCGCCGCTTTTAGCTTTACCGTCGGAAGAAGAAACTGTCTTGAATTATATCATCCGTATGTGGAAATTACCCCGCTGTACACCTGTTGAACCGTATCCTAATGACACGACTAACCCCGGCAAAGGTGGTCCACTTCTGATTATATGTAGAGCATGCCCGGCAAACTCGTCATTTTAAATGATGAATTCACCTTTTACAATTTTTATTCAAATTAATGTGCTGGCAACTGAATGTCTGAGCAATTTGAAAGATTTAGTATCTTAGATTGTTTGCTTAAATTTTTTACGCTGAACCTACAAATTGCTGCAATAGTATGAAGTAGAATAGTACTATTCTAACAAGGATATGTGCAAGATTATAGACGCAAAGAAACTTTTACATTGTTGCGGATATCTAAACGAAAACTTAACAAAATATCATATTTGTATATTTCTAGATTAAAAATAATATAATAGAGTTTTAAACAACATCCAAAAAGAAAAACACATTTCTATATTTTTGAGTTTTCTATGTACAGACATGATGTTTTGTTAACTTTTTTTACGTATGAAAAAAAGAATAATATAGTCAATTCGAAACATATCAAGTTACTTCACTACGGAACAAAAGGCATTTTCCGCTTTAATTGAATAAAACGTGTAATAATATTGTTCAAGTAGTATAATAATTGTCATTGTACTATAAATATCTAAGATAAAAGGTTCAATCTCTTGCACTATAGCGACAAGGTGTTGCTTTTATGTTGCAGTATTCGTTTAATAATTGTACGAGCATAAAAATAATACGTAAGTTCGTTCGTCGTACATAACGCTGTTCCAAGATGTAATCAAAACATAAAAAACGACGAGTCGCACTTTTTATTTTCCACGTGTTATGTTTTAATTTTTAACTCGTCGTTCGTGTATTTTCAATTTCGTTTAGAATTTGTTATACAAAATATATGTAACACCAATATATAGAAATGAATATTTAAATTGCATGTACAAAAGATATTTATAACGGAAAAATAGGAAATTTTAAACTTGTTTAAGTCGCGATTTCGCTTATTTTATACGATATATAGAAGAAAATAAAAAGAAATTTTAATTAGTCATGTCCCATTAGGTATTATATTTTAGTTTCTAAATTTTGAAACAGTATTAGGAATTGTTTGTTCAATATAATGGAATAGATGAAATGAATGAGTGAAAATATCCAGATTAAAAATGTAACAAGTAATACAGAATTTTAAAGCTTTTATTGTATTACATTTCCGTATTACAGATGCCGATAAGCAGACAATTTTGCTGGAAATTCGCAGCCATCAAAGTATTAATTTTATCAAACGTTTCGACGTGAAATACACAAAAATACATTTTATATGACCCTTTTAGTGAAATTTAAATCCTCCAGAAGGACACATCGAACATATTGATAGGCCGTACAGGGATATCATTTTTCAATTATTCGAATTCTGATTTGGCTTTCCAATGCACGATTGAAAAGTGATACGTGATATGAAACTACGTGGACCGATTAACGAAATGCACTCAATAAAGCTTGAATCTTCGAAAACATTCGTACACACTTCGCCGGATGATATTCACATCATTTTATTCGAAATATATTTACAATAATATAAAACGGCTATATACGAATTCCGTGTACATGTAAATGTATGTACGTTTATTTATTCACTTATTCACTTCACTTAATGACTAAAACTTACGACTGTCACAATCAGGCTGTGGATCTGTATGCATTTATGATATGTGCAGATCCTTAAAATTCGAGGAAACGTTGAGTTATCAAGACTTGATGGCATTTCTGTTTTCTTTCGACAATGACTAATCTTTTATTGGAATAACGATATCTTTGTTAATTCTAGTTTTCGTAAAATTACGTATCAAAATAAAGTTTTGCATCAAGATGTCTGGTTACAATACAAGGGATTAATAACAAAGATAAGAACACTTCTGTCATAATTAATTATTAAGTGCCCCAGTTCCTAGTTTCAGATTCATTAATTAAATTATCTTGATTCTTTACGCATTTCTAGAATTGATTTTCGACACTGTGTTAATGGCAACGTGTTAATAACTTCCTTAATCGAACGAATCGATTTATGTTTCTTATATGTCTTCATTTATTTTCATTCCTGGATTATGATAACAGACGGCATAAATCTTGTTTCAACTTAGAAGAAGCAAATAACATTCATATTTATTAGACGTATTTTCATACAAGTATCTAGATTTAGGAGATTTTCACGAGTCTGGTTCGTTGTTACAATGCAACAAATTAATATATCGCCTTACTTACATCCATACTGCACAAGAATGAATAAAGGTTTAAATAAACGCATGTCCGCAATTTATCTAATAAAACCGAATTCAGTGGGTTCGACCGCCTCTATCGTCGACGTTAGTTTGCCGGTTGTTCAGCCGCAGTGGTCGGCCGAAAGTTTCCCGCCAGCATTCTTCGCAGCGCATTCCTAAACACGGGCGATCTTGAAACGAGGAGGTTTGAGACGTATTTTCGTAGATGACGAAACCGCCCCGACTATTTCGGCGGGAGTAATTTCCAAATTGAGTCCAAACTCGACGTCGGCAAGCAAGCGGACAAGCAAGCCAGCCAGCAGGCTCGTGAAGCAAGATGGCTAGCAGGCTTTGCATACGGGCAAACTCTAACTCAATTCACGGCGGTTTAGGAAGTTTAACCAAAGGCCATCAACGGCTTCGTAGGAAATGTCGCCATCGGGCTGGCTCAGACCAATGACGTACGGAAACCGCGATCATGAAAGCGTATTGACTTGTACCTCCGCGTATGCCCGTCAAGACAAAAAGATAAATTTCAAAGGTTCTGGAAAATGGAATATGATTAGCTCTCCCTTGTCGATGAAGTTCGCTTTCAACGTCAATTAGTCCTCATAGTTCGCTGGTTACACATGGTGTGCTAGTAACTTGCAGGATTAGTGTTATAGTAGCGTTATAATTGTATTAGAAAGTGCATCATGCGGAGGCTGTGATAACAATGACATATCGATGTTTTTCAAGATAGAAAGTGGTTTGTTAATATCTTTCACGCAGTCCTCGACACTATAACTAACAAACCTCTCAAATGATGATATTACAACTTCATTATTTATTTTATTGTTAATAGGAATAATATAAATGATGATATTATAAAAATGAAGAAATTTTTGGATGAAATTTTTTTTATTGCAGCATATACTACAATAGAAATCGTACAAACTTCGATTAAAGGAATCTCTTCGAAAGAATCTTTACAATTCCAACAATTTTAAAATAAAAAATGTGAAATCGGTCATTTTGACCGTCACGGTCAAACATAAATTCAATCTTATCAATATTACAAAACAATATACGTCAATCATGTTTATGGTTCAGTAGTCTCAATGATAATTAGTAGACTGCGAATTTTTATGAATTGTTTTATACAAAATCTTAAGATGGAAAAATCGATTATATCAACTAGACAATTTCTTCTGGAATGCATAAAGATTCGTGGCCTATTGATTAATAATGTCAAGTAATAATGTTTGTAATAAAATATTACGAATGAAGTTAATACACACATTTAAATCATTATATTTAAGAATAATTAACTACACATATATCTTACACATATGAAAAATGTACTGAAAATTGCTGTGATGAAAATGAAACCAATCTTGATGTAACTTAAACGATTTCGAGTCATATCTGTGGTATCATACATGTAGAAACTTAAACAATTTTTATACTCTTACATAAACTATCTCCAACTATTGTCATTAACATAGAAATTAAAATTTCATTATGTGTACAAGAAGTTTTTGTTCATTTAGATTCACATTCAATATTATCATCACTATTGTACATATAAAATTATACTAGAACGTATTAAAAGACATTTAATAAATGCATTTATTCAAGAAGGAGATTTCTAAATATAGTAAAAACTGCATAGGTTCTAGTAAAATATTTACATACTTAATAATTATTTGATTATCGTGTTGAAGTGGGATAATTGACAGTAGAAAGAATTAAATAAGTGATCAAATTCGACTCAGATAGAAGATGGACAAATATAGCTCTTTCAAGACGCATTGTTACCATTCTTTATCATCAGTGCCAGCGGGGTGCGCTCCTTGTGTTTGAGATATTCAATAGATGTATCGATTTCTGAATAGGTATTTGCAATAGGGTCTTAAGGAATTTAATAATCCCGCATGGGTAACTTTCTGCTTAGCCCTTCTTTGCGGGAACCAACTGCGTTGCAATATTTGTACTATCGATCGAACAATAATTCAATCGGACGTAAGTAATTGTTTTCAGCTATTTTACTGGCATCTCTTCTCTGTGGCATACATTTTCTAATTAAAATGTATAGATCATACGTATTTCAATAAACACGGTAGTTAAATATTCGGAAGACGTGTCTCCGTAACGATCTGAAAACTTTTTAATGCATTCTTCTGATTATTTTGGATTATATTCGATAGTATCCGAAATTATATTTTTAAAATCGCATTTCCAATTCGCTGTACAAGTATCTCAAACTTTCCTTTATTATTATTTCTGATTTAAAGACTTTCTCATCAATTTTGTAATTCAAATATCAATTCTAGTTATAAATTAACAAAACACACAAAAATTTATACTATCAACTAAAAAATTCTTCATCGTAAGAAGACAGTAAAAATAATAATAGTTCTCGTTAGTTTGCATGATTTTTGCATTTAGTATATCTATACGTAAATACATAAAGAACTGTAGTGTACTAAATAAGTTTCTCAAAGATTATTATTTAATAGAATATTAAATATTATTTAATATTATTTATTATTTAATAGAATTAATAAATAAAATTTTAAGCTTGAAATGTTAACATTTTAAAAGAATTTCTTAAATAAAAATGAATGACTCTGTAATTGATTTAATCACTATCGAAGCTTGAAAAACGTATATTTTTCGCCTTGATGCACAAAACAGTACAGGACAAACTTAAACGAGGAATAATAATAAGCTGTCTCCATAATGTGAAGCACAATTTAAACTGACGACGTCGAAGCAACCGAAAGTATACAGAAAAGACGAACCAAGAATATACCGTTGTTTACATCGCTGCTGCGTAATCAGTTCTGTAAATAAAAGTCCCTTCGGAACCTCTGCAGGATCGCGTCAAGGAACTGTTTGCGAACTTTGTTCTGGTAGAGTAATGAAACGTCCACCACCGTCGCAGTTAATTCTGAAAACAAATTTGCAAACCCAAATTGTGCCCAATGGGCCTGTTCGTAAATGCTCCTTCACATTACCATTTTGTTGTCCATATATTCTACTGATCATTATCATCAATCGTGAGCAACGCAAAATAAAATTAAAACTGGATGAATACTATGGTGCATATGGAGTTCACTTCTGTTGCATATATGCATATGCTATACATAATCTACCTTTTACTTTATTCGTTGCAGAACGCCATTATGAAAATCCAAAGACTTTACATATTATCTACATAATTTTAACGTAATACATAATTTTTGCACTTCGTTTTACATATGAATTCTTCTACTCTTATTCTTAATTAACTTAATTCTTATTCATACTTAGTATGATACGAATTCTTTATATTAATTCTAATTCGGTTAATTTTCTCAAATAGAGGTTATGATCGACGAAATTATTTAACATTTTTTGCAGCAATATTGTATAATGAATGCAGTTTATGCACATGTTCCTCAACGTGAAAAGTTATTAATTTTCTGATTTAAATATTGTAAAATATTTGACCTTTTCTTATTTGTATTACGAAATATATTTCTGTAAAATTTGAAATTGTAAATGAGATATTATTTATGGTTTAAAGCATAACGTAGAAAGCAGGTAAAATATCCTAGGATCTTTTGTTCAACAATTTCTCAGGTGCATATGAGGATTGTTCGATTAAATATGTTATGAAATTGAAGATTCAGTTCGTTCCTTTTCTGTATATTGGTAGTTTTTATGAATTTATGACACAAATTAGAAGATAAAACTTAAAACATTATAAAGATTAAAAGAATTACAAAGTATCAATGTATTATCATCAAATTATTAGCAGACGCAACCACTTTTTACTTACAGAGTCCTACAATTTCAACAACCGATCACCAATCTGTGTCCACAGATATTGATTTACTAAACTATACATTGGTTATGTGATAGAGGTTATGTGGCAATTATAAACACTTCATTGTTTAGCTAAACATTTTAATCGCTTATAAACAAAATGTTAAGAAACTTTATCAACTTTAACATATACAACTGTCACATGACTCGTTTCTATCAATTAGTAATCGATAATTAACAATTCTCCATTTTCTTCACCTTTCCACACGTCTGTTGGAGTCTTTCGCTTCACATGTCGCATCATTCCTACACATTCTTTCTCATTCTCTAATTTACATCGAAATCGCCATCATAACAAAGTATTTTTGTTATTTGCTATACAAGGCAATCCGCGATACGAGGTATGCACATTAGTAAAGGTAATGGAATAAATAAGAAATAAATTGCATCTGTTCGGATTCAAAGCGACAGTGAGGCCGCAGGGACAAGAGGACAGTGATACGCCATTTGGTTTCCTCTGGGACCCGTAATGGCTGATCGAGGATATTTAGGGTGTTCTTACAGTTGGTGCATTATTAATATCGGCCCGACTCGGCCCTCGCGTTCTACGTGGACCCATAGGATGGGAGCGAAGCGGTCGACCGCGGACTGCCCTTACAAGGATCCGTGTTATTTATGCATGTGCACCGGAAGCCTTTTCCAGAATAAGAGGCGACCCGGGACTCGAAGTCTCCTCCGCCTATGATGCTCGAAAGCACGGACCTCATCTCTCTGTTCTATCCTTCACGGGTTCCGGGGAATTACTACTGTGCGGCAACGGCCGTGCAAAGATTCTATCCGGGAATATCGAGGGTGTGCCTCGGCTGCCTCTGCCCGCATTTTATCGGAAGAGAAACAGTCCGTGTTTTATTCCTCTCGCGTTCCAATGTGCTATCCTGGAACACTTGATTTACCCGAAATGGGGCTATTTTAGAGGGATCTGGTCATCCTATGCCGGCCACCGCGATCGCTCGGACAGAAGGAGAGTCTATATGCAAAATGAGACCGAGAGCGTACAATAAAACTGCTTTTGTGGGTGGTTTTAGTCTTTTGAATTTCAAATGTCGACATTCATCGGCTTATCCGGGCGTAGTTTCGTTTATAGGTTCCTCGATACGAGCATAACTGAAAGGTACGCTGGAAGAAACATTCTTAGAAAAACAAAGTGACCTATATTCTTATATAGGATGCTTCAGCCAAAGATGTCCACCTAAATGAGGAGTGTTTGTAGAAAACAATGTAGGTGTCAAGAAAGTAATTTCCCAAGAAGAAAAGAAAACACTGTTCTTTTCAAACTATTAATAAAACTTGATTTGTTTTTATCTTTGCATGTAACTAAGACCGTAATAGCTTGAGAACATGAGAGAAATTTTTATTTCTTACGATAATAATACATGAACTTTTGAAACAAAGAATTCTTTCTTTGTTAAGCATAGCAAAATGTAGAAAATAGAAGAAACTAAAAATATATTTATGTAACATAATATTTTCATTCTTTATTAGGAGGTATTGCAAGAATTTGTATCTCATATTTCAGGTAAATTATTATAAAAGCCATGATATTAAATACGCACATATTCTGACATAGTTCGGTCTCGCTTTTCTTCAACACTGATTTTTGGAGTGTTCTGTAATATCGGAAGTTCATGCCGTATGTCCTCCAAACCTAAGTTTTCTAGCAGTACATTGCTTATGCATTGATACTTACAGTGTTTTCTAGAAACATTCCTCAAATATCTCTATTATTTCTGGAGCTATAGAAACACTTTATTAATAAAACTTGTTCTCTTCAGAGAGATCTATAATATGACTGTAAGAATTCGTCTGCAGCAATTTTTGATAATTTTCAAGCATCTCAAGGTTACCTCATTCTTTTAATTATAATCATATATTTGTGTATACATTAATTGATA
The DNA here is from genome assembly GCA_028455555.1 of Augochlorella aurata. Lineage (NCBI taxonomy): Eukaryota > Metazoa > Arthropoda > Insecta > Hymenoptera > Halictidae > Augochlorella > Augochlorella aurata. The sequence goes on along the minus strand of CM052168.1, from coordinate 1,347,333 downwards.
CAGTTCAACAATTACTATAAAAAAATATCGAACTTTAATTTTGTAAATTTTAAACGTGGATCTTGCTGTGCCCAAAAGTACATAATTATATATATCAAGGTTTTCACAATCCGTAAATGTACTTTCATGGGAAAATAACATTAAATATGTGGTAATTATTACCGCCATATTCTAGATTATTAACTTTTGTTAACACAGTTTTTCAATATCTCTAAAAATAACGGAGATATTTAGGTAGCCTTCTTTACTTCAGACACTCCGTATATCCCGAAAACACCGATCTGTCAAATATTACTTATACACGTTTTTTGTTATAAGTGCTGTAACAGTATTGCATAAAATCGTTTTTATAAAATAACAAATCCGAAACCAGGCAGTTTGACTGTTTTGATAAAACTAGCTTTAATCCCTTGAACTTTAGAAAACTCGTTTTTATGAGCGAACTTTTTAGGGAATTTTTCATAAGTGAACGTGTTACGTAAACTAGTTTTGGCGAAACATAAAAAACGAACCATTCCTTAAAAAAATATTTTATCAATCATCATCTAGGCTGGAGGGGTAGAAACATCCCGTATTAGATATATCTAGACGTGTAGGTTTTGCTGAATATGTACCGAATGACTCATAGAATCATAATCAATTCATTAAAGTACACGTGACTCACGGTATGGCAAACTAACATATGTCTGACCATTATCGGTTATTTCTACTCATAATGTATGATGTTCTAAAGATACAATTCATTTTCTATTGATTTTGTTATTCCCTTCAGGTAGCTGACTAGAAATAACGAAAATTGAGGACAAGCGAGTGGAATAAAAAAGATAGAGAAAAATATTGTGCTTTGGGTTCAGATTTTTATCTTGGAAAAGGAGAATGTACAATGTAATATTAATGGTAGTAATTCAGTATAAATTAAAAATTCAGTGGAATTTAGGTTCAACCAAGCCACTGATTTGTAAGTAATTAGTAGCAGTAAGGGAACCTAAGCTGTCGCGTGAGATATTGAAGAATAGGAAACGCTATGACTTCATTCTAATCTTGATACACATGATGAATAAGTTCTGTTAAGAAAAAGTACATCATATTCTAAAAGTTGAGAACTATACTAGCATTCTTTACTTTGAAGCATGATGTATATGATCAATAATTTTTACGAAAACAATTATCTATTTCGTGATGTCTTGAAAGATGAGAAGCATTATGACTTGAAATAAATCAGTTATTATTGAAGAAAAATGACCTAATACACGAGATCTTACGGGATCAAAAACACATCTTGAAAAATGAGACGGTCTATGACTTAATAATTCGAAGTCTGATACAGGTGATGAGTAGTTTTTGCGAAGAAAAATGACCTAATGCACAATACAACAAATAGAGAAAAAGTACCTAATCACAAGATCTTATGAATTAGAAAACGTGACATTTTGGAAGATAGCAAACACTGGAACTTAATAATTTGTCTAACTTAAGTATAACTTAATTTGCAGTCCCGAATATAGAGGGCGACTAGATTTTACTAAAGAAATATGAGTTATTGCGTAAGATCGTGTAAGAGAATCGCGTGAGACTGTGAACGTGAAAAAGGAGTAGTCTCAAGGGATCAGCGGAGTCTAAAGAAGGCGAATGTATCACGATGAAGTAGTCGCGGGTTTTTAGGAGCCTTGCTTGGACCGTAGCCAAGACCGGCACCCTTATCCTCTCGGATTTTCTCTCTATTTGAGAACAAACGGAACGAAACGATGCAAGTGCTCTCACTGGCACGGCACGCCGCCGGTGCAACCACCAGTTGCTAACGCTGAACGAGGCCGAACAGACGCGGGAGCGTGAGAAAGAGGTTTGGATAGGTCTACGTACACACAGGTAGGCCTACGTAAGTACATAGTTAGTTCCATATCGCCTGTTGCATTTGTAAAGTGTTTCTTCGGCTGGACCGCCTTGTACCTTATAGGGAGCTCTTAGCAACGTCCCACGCGGCTCCTTCCCTCCCGCTTTTGGTAACAATGTGCTAACCGTGCGAGTTATCGCGTGGTTCGTTCTACCGTGTTTATCTGATGCATTGTAAATGTCACGATCTTCTTCCTATCGCGGGCAAATAATCTTTAACGTGATTTCTGTTACCGAATTCTTCTTGATGCTAGATAAGCAGTGCGTTGCAAGTAATTTGTTTATTGTAATTAATAACAATTCTGATATTAGCTTGTTGGAAAGTGCGCTCTAGTGCAATATTTTAATAAATATGGATTTTTAACTAGTCTCAAAAAGTTTCTAAATCCATACGAAATTGTCTTTGTTGTTATGTCATATTTTAAATATTTCAGAAGATTATATATACATATATATATATATATATATATATATATATATATATATATATATATAATTCACTGCGGATTATTTAGGACAAAAGATCTCCAGGTAATATTTAAAACAAGAAGAAAATTATCTTCATCTTTTCGAAGTCATTGAAAAAAGAATGAAACTTCTATGTAGCTCCAGCGTTTTCTAATTAATGTCGACAATTTTTATTTTGCGTAATGATCCATTAATTATCTGAAAATTCCATTATCTGAAACAACACGAATGCAAATTCTTCAAAAGAATTCTGCAATAGTGCAAGTATTAAAATATTGTTCTTGTCGTAACTTGTTTGATTGTCTTTTACAGTTCTCACCCATTAATAGAGAAAATTCAATATATTTTTCAAATAAAATCATACAAATTTTTCAATAATAGCATTATAAATTTCATTGACCGAGGAAGTTTTCATGTTTTCTGATTCATTAAAATGTAGTACCTAACTACGTAATTCAAGATGTTCAATTTATTTATACTCGAACTCGTTTATCTACTTATAAATTAGCCAGTGTTTAAGCAAGTGTTTAAGCTTCTTACAAAAATAATTCTATTTTGAATACACGAATGTACGTGGCAGGTGCTATTAGTTACACAACAAAATGTTCATCGAATGAGAAACGAGTTCTTGGAGGTAATAGGTTGATTGAAATTCCGAGGAAGACTTTTTATAGCCCACGCGAATACAGATAGCTTAATTAAGAGTTGCTTGACGATCAGCGTCGTTGGATGTCCCGGGTTTCAGTTCAGCTCTGAATTCGAAGCACGGTGGCGAGATGCCAACAAGTGGTCCATATACCAATTGGCTATCCGTGCCTACACAGTCTATGTTACGTTTCTACGTGTTGTAATTGCCAATCAATAATACAGCGCTCTCTCGCGTCTTACATCATGAAACAGCGACGACAATAAAACGCAAATGAAATTGAATTTTCATTACATTAGTACTCCCCCTATTCATGCCACCCTTGAAATTTTATTATCATGACGCAGCGTTCATTGTATCTCCATGTAGAATCTATATTGGCTCTACCTTACAAATAGAGTTGTAACTGTCTTACATCATAATGGGGATAAGCATGTAAGCCTAAGTTCTCACAATTTTATCAATTCTTGTTTGTATATTAAAGATATCTCTTTTTTGTAAGATCATACATGACACGTTTTCTAGTATTTGAATAGCAACAGTACTTTGTGAATATTTATTCTAAAATAAAACGAGATAACGATATAAATAATCTGAATTTTACGCAGTAATATTAGTTATCATAAGAACAACCATGGTATTAATATAATCATGAAATAATAATTGAAAGAGTTTACTGTTCTTATCTTCTTAAAATCGTTCCATTATATTTGAAATGAAGTTAAAAAGACTTTCGACATATTTTCTTATTCGAAACAATTAAATTTTCATTCTTTGCAGAATGTTATTTTACGTCGCTGCTAGTCGAACATTTTATAAACACCTATTTGTAATAACAACATTAGAAAGGGAAATAATTTCGTCGATTGATTCACATATCAATCAGGCTGTTAGGCGATTGAATAAATAGTGTGAATCGATTTTCAGCGCGTCACAGTAAGACACTTTTGTATTGTCCGGTTCCAGAGTTTCGAGTCTACGAAGAGATCGTGAAAATTCGAATCCCTGCGGTGCAAAATTAAAGCAAAATTCAGTCGCCTTTAAAAGCTTGGTCTGCGCACAGCACTCTGGTAAGAGCCTTTGCAATTTCTTAATGGTATGCACGTATGTGGAGGAAATAAGACGGCACATAATGTGGATACGTCTTAGAGGTCCGTATGTATCTGAGTAATACTGAACGCTGATGGTCGGGTCGTTTCAAAGTGGCTTGAGATTAGACAGGGTATGGGCTAGGTCTCTCTTCTCATTAAGCTGAGTGTTGCGTGCTGGAAGGAGGCTCGAGAAGCACTCACTACACTGAAGTAGAGCAGACACGCTACCATTCACCCCTAGAGCTACAGGTTGCTTGGAAGGTTAGCAGATTACGGACCGTTTTACGTAAACATCGGGACAAATCTTTCGATTAAACATTCGTAGCGTGCAATTATCGAAATTAATATTACACTCGTTCGATCATTACAAACAATTTCTTTCTTATCTAATCGTATGGATTGGATCGGTTGCGCGGTATTTTAGTTAAACAAATTTAATCAATTTCAACGATGATACGTAAAAATTTATATACATCTTCATATTACTATAAAGACTTTAAAAAACGCAACATTTAAGATGTTAAAAATTAAATCTGTTTTAAAATGCTCCAAAGTTAAATTATTCACAGCATTTGAAAGCAGATGATATGACTTGAATTTTATTTATATATACTCTGAAATTAATGTGTCCGAATTACATGTAAAGAATTTAAAAAATGCAATACTTAAGATATTAAAAACTGAACATAACATTTTAAAATGTTCCAAAGTTATAATTATGTATAAAATTTGGAATCACATCATGTGATTCGAATTTTATTTAGACAAATCATTCAAAGCTTGTCTTACACGCTCCAAAATTAATTCGTCTTAATTACACACAAAATTGTAATAAAGTAGATGTTACAAAGGGGTTTCTACATTTAACTGTTGCTCGGAAGATGTGGGATCTAACAACAGACTAACCGTATTCGAGTCACGCTGTTAGAGATCGTTTACAAGCTAATGAACTGCCGACTGCTTGGAACAATTAGCTGTGTATTTACTGGATAGGTACGTATATTTTGGTAAACTTGTTTACCAGCCAGCCGACCTCTGAGAGAAAGCAGTGGACCATGATCTAATACAGGGTATACAAAAGCACCGTCTGGGTGGATTGCTGAATTGAATTTCTTCTGGAGGACAAAGATGTCACCGAGGCCCATCTTCAAAAAGAGTTAAGGGTTTTAGGAAGCACATGAGTATAAAGTGTACTCGGTGAACATTTTCTAAGTGGTGGTAAGCAGAGGCAGTGAAGAGGGCGCAGAGCTCTCTGTGTACAGAACTGTGCGCGTCTTTGTGTATAGAGGATCTTCGCGTGACAGAAGCAGGCTGTAGCCTTATTTTGTAATGAAACGACCAACGTCAAAGAGAATCACGACCATGGAAACGTGAAATAGGTGAAACGCGGCACAAATACACGGATACGGACACTGCACACGCGCAGATTTGACAATGTAAAGGAAATAGCTTCCTCTAAAGAGATCTACCATTTGCAAAAGCCAACGGATGTTTCCTTTTCCGACGATTCGTCGCAACAAATTCGCGCTAAAATCATTTTCTAATGTCCATCACTGTTCGAATGAGAACTTATCGTACATTAAAGTGTTAATCATGATGCTGAATTTAATAAGCAATTATTAGCATCGCATATTTGATGTATTGTCTAACCAAGCTATTGTAAGAGTACGAACAATGTTCTTGTTGATAATTAGATTCCTCTGCATGCATTTCTGACATGTTTTTAAAATACAAGAAAATGTATAAACTGCTAACAACAAGTAGACTGCGGATTGTTATGCAAAATAAAAATTGTCTGCATTAATTGAAGGAAATGAGAACCAATCAGGAAGTTGTTTTTTTCTGCAATAATTTTCTCATATTGAAAACAATGTATCGACATCCCTGAGACTTTTTAATCTTGCTATTAATTTAAATATTACCCGTTCAATTTTGTCATAAATGCATAAATAGCATTTTGATTGTCATGTCTTTCATTTCCTTTGACACTTGTTTTTAATTTCGATTTTTGTAAAATAATGTACAAAAAAGAGAATTACCGTAAAGATCTGAAGCTATTTCAACTTTAAAGCAAAGATATTTCTTCCTGCGTATAGTACTTTGATTTCGTATAATTTTTAACTTGAACTTACTTTCTTCCTTAATTTTTAATGACTCTTTAAATAAGAACGAATTTGTTAACCTAAAAATTACTTTGAAAAATGGTATAGCAATTTTTAGTGATATCATTCGAATGCAAAGGATTATTACAATAGTCTTTACAGTTAAAGAAACGGAATTTTAAATAAATTCACTCGAATTGCGTGGCAGGATAAAAGTCGGGTGAAATGTGAAAAAGTTCGCCGGCACGATTTTCGCAACAAATTACAAGGCATTTGGTTTGGTTGTTCGGAAAGTTCGAGCGTCAAAATGTTGTAAAACCGGCGTCACAAGATTTCTAGTTGAAACGTTTCTAATTAAATGGAACAGTGTAACTGGTGCGCATATATTTTTCCGTGCTACGTCGGGGAAATGTCAAGCGGAAGGTTATGGCAAGAACGAAGGTAAAGAGTATGAAAACCATCCTTCCGTTTCCCTTTACCGATGTTTGTTCCTTTTGTTACCCCCGGTCGTTGGTTTGAAATTTTATTCCGTGCTCTCTCCGGCGCCTTCCTTTCTCTCGGCGCTTCGTAAAAGCACCATCATTACAGTGCAATCATGCTTTTCTTCTATAACAGCAGCGGCAGCGTCATTCGGAAAAGCGGCGCACATATTATATACCCGCAGGTGGATATACGTACGAATTCAACAACGGCGCAGCAAAATTGCTTTTGTGTCTCCAACGCGTCTATTTTATGGGATGCTAACCTGTTTCATATCGCAGTTCATCCTCGGGGTAATAAAATATCCACTCCCCACCCGTTCACTGCGCGAACCGTCCTCTATCCCCCACCGGTTTTCCACTTTCGAGCTTCTTTTCGCGGTAACTGTTGTCGAGACGAGCCACTGAATAATAACATCCGGCTTAGGAAAAACAGCGATACGATCTCGGTTATAGCTTCTTCACGGGGCATCGTCTCGCGAGAAATCACTCGGATTGGCTTTGAATTATGCGATGTCAGTTAGTTTATTTCTTCTTCATTCGGTTAGTTCGCCCCTCGATACTATACAAGAAGCTGCGGCTAAACTTACTTGTTACTTGAAATAAATTACCGGACTTGGATCTTCTCCGCTTTCGAATCGATGTTCCATTTATCACGATGAACAGGCAGCCGCAGTCTGATCAATCGTTTGTACATTCTACTTCATAAATACGAATTCTACATCCGTGCTCTAATTTATTCTTCACCAATTGCTATGAGGGTGTTTTGTTAATCCGGCGTTACTCGGTTCAGAAATGCTCCAATTTCTCGGGTGCAATTCTATAAGTTCTGCTTTCCAATGTTTTTAATTCCCGCCTTACAGTGGAACATATTATCACGCATTCAAGGAAGTAGAAGAGAATAAAAAAACAACGCAAAATTAAACTCTTACTAAAAGACAAACTGAAGGGCTAGAAAATGATTCAAAATATACTCAACTACCTAAAAGAAGCCAAACTGTACGCCCAGTTAAAACTTTTACATGAGTTTCGATAGTAACTAGACTGTAAATATCATACAATGATGGCAAAAATGAGTAATTGAAATGTAATGTTGTAAAAACATAAGAAAAATTTAATGACATTATTATACTATCTCAAGGTAAACAGAATTATGAGAAAAAACAATTTATTTATTTATTCACTTACCTATCTATTTATCTATTTATCTATTTATCCTTTTATCTTTTTTTTATTTATCTATTTACCTATTTATTACTATCGTTGTAGAGAATGTTTATTTCGCATAAACTATTATATATTTATTTTCATATTAGTTGGTATTTGTAATAAAATAGTTCAGCAAGATTTTTCAGTTCCTAACATTGCATACACTAAATTTTCCTCGCGAAGTTTTCGTAAGAACAGTAATTTCGTACGACACTTCTTATCATTTCTCTAACTCGATTTTGTATAAAATAACGAACAAACATTCACCACCGTGTTCGACGATACAGTCGAAGAAAAAGGGATTGCCTTTCTCGAGCCTTGTGGAAAAGCACATAGGAGAGATGGACGGGAGACAAGAGCTCCTCAAACAGGTTGGCAAACCTTAGATACCCTACCTTCGGTTTCCTCTGCAGCAATAAGAAATATTGCTACTTCAGGTCTAACTGATCTCGACCTTATTGCTTCTTCGCAAAAGTGGAACAGGGTTCTAAGGGCAGGGACGCTTAGAAAAGAGGAGGTTCGAGGGTGTGGGGCATCTTGTTGGTTCCCTTTCTGTTTGCAAGCCACGATTTTAACACGTTGAGTGCCTCGTCGGTCACACATGAGATCTGTCCGGAAAGTATCGTTCCTTTGAACATATCTTTGCAACCTATGTGTTCTATTGAACAAAAATTGTATTCACCGTTTTAGTTGAACCCTTGTGAGTGCCTCTGATGAGTGGTGTCCTCCTGCTAACTTTCTGTTGATAACGACGCGCATTTGTTGTAACTCCTATATTCCTGTGCACAGCATTCCATAAGGACCGAACGCCTAAAGAAAAGAATTTGTGTCAAATTTTGTTAAAAGCTCTTACTCCGAAATCATTGGTGCGATTCAGGTGTCATACCCTTGTATGGATGATGCTAATTTGTAACTAAGTTTTGAAATTCATTTTCACGGTAATATAGAGAGGTATCCTACAACGAATGAATGTTACAGCGAACAATCTTCCTCTTCAAATCAAGATGGTCTAGAACAAATTAGTTTGCTATAAGGTACTCCATTGTATTATATATCATAGAGACTAGAGGTCTCTAGTGAAACTAATATTTCCTATGGTAAATTTTAACTTTCTAATTTCGATCTCATTAATTAATTATCTACGCTGTTGGAATTTTTGAGGTTGATTTTCAACGCTTAACGGGTTAAGAGAGATGGTAACGCGACACTCGCGCGAAGCAGTATCCATAACAGCTTTCACCATGCAGCTTTACCATATGGCTTTGCTGCTGCGGTGAAGACGTGTGCCATACGGCTTGAGCCTGCAGATTTTCAGGCATCAGGCTTTTCCTAGCGGCTTTTCGAGCTGTATAGCAAACGCGGGTCGGTAAGGACCCCGGCTTAACATACCTTCGTACCATGACCACGGGGTGAACAAAAACGAGCGTGTAAACGGCACCCTGGAACTGCACCGCGAACACTATGCTGTCCTATCGGTTCCCATACGGAACCGTTTATGGGTTTCTCGATATTCAAGCAGCTCAAAAAGGGCGAGCTGGCTCTAATATCGTTACTCCGGATGACAAGATGTAAAATAAGCGACGTTCTCGTTACCACGTACGTTTACATCTGAATTTTGTGTTACAGAAATATTGGGCCATTCGGAAAGTTGTTTCGTTCTTCCATGACAAAATAGAACACGATATTTTAATGTTAAGAGTAAAAAAATAAAAGTTGTTAACATTTTTCTGGTAGTTTTGAAATCTTGTAGGAGTACTGTTCTTTACTGGCAAAATACAAAATCAATTGCTTTTTTAACCGCTTACGGAACAAAATTTTTTAAAGAAACAAAACAACTTTCAAAAGTTAGAATTAACGAAAATAAAATTTGCATGAAACAAAAGAGGAATTGAATCTTAAACATTTGCACATGCTATAAATGCAATAAATTCCCAATCCAGTATTTAATTATGAATTAATAGTATTTTTGTTATTATTCAGTTACTTACCTTTTCATAAAATTGTTTTAAGGAATAAGGTAATTAAAAGAAAAATATTTTTGGTCTTTTGAAGTATATTATTCTAATTACATAAAGTAGAATATGTATCTAATATAAATGTAAACTTTACATTTTAATGTAAACTAAATTTCTATAATAGTGCTGTTAGGTGGATTAACGTTGTACCAGTTTTGTTTTATACATGCAACTCAACTCAGTTAAAAGATATGCTAGCTTGCACGGTCGAATGAAGATTGCGTGAATGAGCGTAGTTAGGGTATTTCTGTAGCGTTTTAATAGCAACAAAGTGGTCGGAAGGAAACGGCTTTCCTTGCGGTTATCATTTACTAACATGGAGTAAAATAACATTTACAATAATTGGAAACCATTGTACAGTAAGGAAAATATTACTGCGACATCATGACGTAAAGTAAAAACAAATTATATACACTTAGAAATTAATTAAACAATTAGTTTCTCATTTAAGCTAATATCATTAGCAAGTACATGTAGATGAGAAATAGACTAATTGAAATATCTATGTATACTTTCATTCGCTAAACTTCGTTTAATCATGATTTTGAATTACCTGAATAATATTTCTTTGAAGGTTCTTTTCGCATACACTACTTTTGCTCATTTCTCAATCATTTCCTTTGACAGTTCCAAAGTTGCAGGTTGACCATTATTCATGTTTTATCATCATTAATGTTTCTCGCACCTCTCAGCAAACTATATTCCAACTCTTCTGGAATACAAAATGGTTGACAACAACTTCGTCTTCCTTTTTGCCAGTCCTCGTGTGTCCAGTGATGAAAATTCATGATGTACATGAAAATGAATACTGTTGCAGTCATTGGTAATTCATTAATCTTCATTGCCTTCCATCACATCTGTATTTGTAAGCACGATCAAGAATGTAAACGACATGGAAGATGATAAATGCTACCGACACGATCGAGTTCGGTACGACAGTAATTCTTTGCAGTTTCTTACGCTTACCCTAATTGAACTCTAACATTCTCTAAATACAAGCGAGCTTAATTTTCTAGTAATTTTTCACGAAGAGGATTCCTACTATAATGATAAAATGCTGGTGATATTCGAAAATTTTCTCAAGAAAAATTATAAAATAGATTAGTTTTAATATTTCTTGAATTATATACACGTTCCAGGAATATTTGTTATATTAATCCTCTAAAGTAATCCATGTGGGAAGTAATCTGTAACAATGTGACAATTGTTCCAATTTGAAATTGAATATATTACAAATTAAATTTCTCATTTTGAAAATTTTGCTGCAATTATTTACATTGCGTAAATATCAATTGAAAGATGTATAATCGTAACACAGTAATATTTAAAGCACAAATAATTCTCGCCGTTTTTATTCAAATAATATTAGACATGAATTACCAATTATAAAGTATCGCTGGTACAATAACAATTGATATAATATTTAAATTAAATGTATAATTAATTACAATACTGAATATCACAATTTTACGTATGGATTTTTAAGGACAAAGGTCGAACATTTTAAAGGAAACGGTTGTAACGCTGCCGGTTGGAAGTTCAGACAACGAACAAAGTTGGTAAATAAAAAATGAAGAAAAATATGCAGATCGTTAGAGCTTAGAGGGAACGCAAAAAATAAGGTCGGATATGATAAAACAACCCGGGATAAGAAATAAAAGAATCGCGGGCAGGAAAGTGTTGGGAAGGAAACATCGATCTAACGAACTTTGGTAAAGAGATTAGCCCGGTAAACCCTTCCGCTGGTAAGCCTTGCTTTGCGTGCTAAGGCAGTCGCAGGGTTAAGGTTTAATTACACGGTTTAATTTCCTTGAGCCTAACGATCCACGGATGGATTGATGAAATTTCGTCAGTACGTGATATCACGCCGCAAACATACATATGTATGCATATTGACATTTGGCCAGCGTCTTAAACCATGTTCATCAGATCTAAGCAAACTGAATGGTTAATTAAACTTCTGACCTTAGACAGAAACGTATTACGTACACAATAGTATTAATCAATATGGTACATTTTGGCTATAATTACATAGAAATTAAAACGACTCATTTAATACCATATTAACGATAAACTATACGGATTTTCGGAACTTGTTTTAAAATTTTTGCAATATAAATGACAACTGCTTATGATCTTTGAGTTCCTAAATTTGATAATTATTATCTATTTTCTTTTTGTATACAAGGTATCCCGTTTTAATTACTACGTGCGATTATCTCTAGAACTGTTCATTATTTGAAAAAATATTTCATACGAAACTTTTTCCATTTCGAGGAGGAAATAATTCAGTGTTGTTGTATTGTTTATAAGTGTACGCTTGAAGGATACACGAAAGACATCATTGCTTCTTTGAATGGAATCATGTAAATTCTTATGCAGGATTCGATGCACCTTGGAATTCTGAATAAAAATGTATTAACCTATTTATATAAAAAAGCTATTACTTTAGGAGATATTTTAATTTTAATATTACGAATCCTTTGCGAATTAAGCCTTTTCCGCGGGGCATCAATTTCCATAATTCTTTATTCATCATGAAAATTGTTAAGAGCTCCGGGAATTCAATATATCTGGTATTAAACGCAGAAAATGGTCAAAATGATCTCGGCACTGTTTAATGCATCGCAGCGAATTAATTTCGTCGAGTATTTGCAGCAAGCTGATACAATTATATAAATTTCAAGCGTACAATTACAGTAATCGATTATCCAACGTACCATACAACAATGGTTTCCGGAAACGTAAACATAATTCCATGCTACCTGATATCGAGGTAAATTCTACTAACACAAACTATGTGTTCGTCGCTCGTATTGTTAGATTCGTTAATCCTTTATTCTATTAGTGGCACATTATATAAAGTGGTACTAATATTCTACCGTTTCTCAAAATACGTACAGCTTATTCATCGAATAAATCTTTCATTTCTTATTAACTTGTATCGACAGAAGTTATTGAGATCGGTACAAATCAATTTCACACAATGTACAAAAATAAACATGAAATTGTAAATGTGATATACGAGCAATCATTAAAAATGTCAGTATTATAATTAGAATAAAATATCTTTGAAATATTTTTTTCATTATGATCAATGTCGTTTTAATTTTTAGGACGTCACTAATACCTAATACATCGATTTTATTAAAATTTACAGTTTTTCGAATAAATCTTGTTGCTTATATTGCTTGACACATATTAGTTTAAAGTTCACTTGTTTCATAGCTCTTCTGATTGCAATAATAAAATTAGAGGTTTGTACCAAGTTGTAGCATTTTAAATTTGCAATATTATTACACCAATTTGACATATGTATGTATGTACTACTGACATTGTGATAATACGACTTTCACACTTTTAAAATATTTTAAATATTTCAACAAAATTAACATAATTTATTTAATGAAACAGAAATTTCAAAATTAAGTTGCATGATGTCGAATACACTTTCAACCTTTCTGCATTTAGCTGATACCGATCGGTAGACCGCGGGTTTTCACGCAAAATAAAAATCCTCTGCATCTCACGCAAAACATAGCAGCCAACTTTCTTAACTAGCTTTAATAAGTTGCAATTAATACATCAATATTCTTACTTTCTTCGAATATTCATTGTTTTAAATCTGATCTATCTATTTTTGTCATAAATGCATAAAATCCGCAGTCTGCTGATCAGTAAGCCGAATATATTACCGCATAAATTCATTTTTCAATTTCCAGAAATAATTCCGTGAGCCGTACACGGGTGACACGGCAATGGACCTGCGAAAGAAGGTTGATACTTTTAATTCCAGAGCTTGTTCCGTACAGAGCGTCGGAATGAAGAAAAAAAGTAAAGCCGACCGTTCGAAATATTCAGTTTACCCTCGTCCATTCCACGAAAGTTTCCGCAGCGAAAATCTGAAAACGTGTTAAACTGACAAGCACAGCAGTGACCGTTGCGGCACGTATCTCTAATATAACGGCACAACTCCGCACAATCCCGGTAGCGACAAAGTGTCAAAGTAGTCGGCAAACAGAACGGCTGGGTACATATCCCTTTAAAGTCCAGGTATACCCTTGATTGTGGTATTCACGCACGATTACCACGGTCGAAACTTGAATTAACCTCTTTGACGATGGCCCACGAACAGTACACTGAGGTCGACCAAAACCGTCGAAGATATTCGCGAAGTTTCGCCCGATAATGGAATCCCTGCCGCGGCTTGCTGCTAGCCGACTGGCTGGCTGACTGGCTGGCCATGGTGTTCGGCTGAGCCAGAAGCAAGGTGGTCATAAGGGAGGACCCGCGATACATGCCATTAAAACTTAAAATTAATTCCAGTCCTACGTTCGCTCCGGAGGAGGTGCAGGGAATGGCGGTGACGCGCCGGCATCAACGAGCCCCAACTTCGTATCCAATCCAACTACACAAATTCTCCCTAAAGCCCAGTGTTGACGGCAACGTGCAGCTAGTATCGTCGCCATTGTCGTTGTCGTCGGTGTCTCTCGCAAGGCGGTGTTGTCGAGACTGCCGAGTGCCTATACGTACATAAGAGGGATGTAACAATGCAATTACGCGTCGCATAAGCCGTCGACGAAATTACGCTTTAATCCGCGGAGCAGTGCGACCAACTACGGCGCGCCATTTTCCTCTGTCGAAACTCTTCTCACCCCTCTCTTTCTCTATTCCGACTGTTCTCCAACCTCTGTCAATTTATCCTTCCTTCCTTCCTTCCTTCCTTCCTTCCTTCCTTCCTTCCTTCCTTCCTTCCTTCCGTCCGTCCGTCCTTCCTTCCTTTCTTCCTTCCTTCCTTCCTTCCTTTCTTCCTTCCTTCCTTCCTTCCGTCCTTCCTTCCGTCCTTTCTTCCTTCCTTCCTTCCTTCTTCCTTCCTTCCTTCCTTCCGTCCTTCCTTCCTTCCTTCCTTCCTTCTTCCTTCCTTCTTCCTTCTTTCTTCCTTCCTTTCTTCCTTCCATCCTTTCTTCCTTCCATCCTTCCATCCTTCCATCCTTCCTTTCGCCTTTCCACACTCACGCCGAATCGCTTTCTTTTAGCCAACCCCTTACCCGACCCACCCTCCGAGCCTGTCTTTCTCTCTATGTTACGTAGCTCGGGAATTTTGCGAGCCAGTCGGAGTGTACAATCGTATCCGGACCACTGTAATGCCGTAACAAAGCTAATTCGTCGTTGTTACAGCGGCGTGGCGTTCCACGATTTCGCTACGGGCGCTCCGACATCGATAAAAGGGACCTGTACGAGCGGGTTTCTCGAGCGCATCGGTATCGCTCGCTGAATGAGAATGCGAAGCTGAACCGAGGGGGCGAGCATGGCTGGGGAGGGAAGACCGGGTGGGCCAGGGGAACGGGCGAGGTGAACTAGTATCCGCTTTGAAAATGCGAGGGGCTTAACTCGAAAACAAGCGCCGTGATTTGTTTCGCGAGTTCATTCCATGAAATTGTCGGCTTTTTTGCCACGCTGCGAAATATATACTTGAAGATCCGACGCAGAACTAAGTACGTGCCCACACGGAAGATTGCGTATATGATTGCATGCCGCGCCGGTTTTTCAACTCGATCCGCGCGCGTCTTCGTTTCGAGATGTATGCTCGCGAGATTATCGAGTATGCCAATTGTATAGAATGTGTAACGCGATGAGAATTATTATTGCAAATTGTTGTTGAATTTTTCAGCTGAAAAATGGTTCTCAGATCATTTTTTCTATTTCTAAGTGTTTTGTATTATTTATTTATTTATTTATTTATTAATACTTTGATGGTTTATTTATCAAATACAGGATTGTTACATGTATATTTGTGTTCCATATTACTTATTATTCTTATTAGTTTCTAAATTTTTATTTTTGGTTAATACGATTTTTATATTCTTTATGTATTTTTCCATGTGCATTTATTGCATAATGGTCAGTGAAAAATAGTTGCATAGGAAATTCTCGGTTGGTGTCTCGCCAACTATATTCTATTACCATAATTATATATTTCAGCAATAAACCTACCACCGTGATCAAAATGATCAGTCTGACATTTTTTATTTTCAAACTGTTAGAATTATGAAGAATCTTTCTTAAGAAACGATTGAATGTATTCCTTTCTACAAACATGCATTATAATAAAAATGACAAGAAATCCAGTTAAATTCAGTCTTGTCATTTTTATAAAACAACACGCATTAGTTACTTTCAGAGCTCGATTAGTTCAGAGTGATTCAAATACATTAAATTTGTATAGAATCATTTCATTGTTTAATTATGAAAGTGAAATTTATATTGATAGGGAACATATAATATTTATCATGTTGGAAATGGGGTGGTAATATCAGCCCCATGACCATTTAGCGATACGTGACTCAAGGCGTCCGTCGTTGAAAAAATGACGATCGGTGAGCGAGCATTTCTTGTCTTCCAACCGCAACGCTTTCCTTGACATAACCTTGACACAACATTCTTTTCTGCGAACCCACACCTCTGAATTAAAATCTCAACAGGTTACGGGCCCAGGTAATCGCGATTATTAGAAAAGAAAGAAGGTTTGTTTCAACACGTGGTAGTTTCAAGGTTGGGATCAGTGCAAGATGCATGGAACAGTGATAAATGAAAATGGCTAATTTTGCGAGAATCGAAACCCTTAACCGAAAATCCAGATGCAAACTTTATTCATGAAAAATGACGTGTGAAGTTACGTCAACGGCGAATTGAAAGCACCCGCAATGTGAGGCGATGATGTCGATTCGACCGCAGATTTTAGAGCGTGGATGCTGAACGACCAAAAAGCAAAATCGGATATAATGCTGTCAATAAGTCCTGCGGAACTCAAGCAGGTAAAAGATTGCCACACCTCGAACGACGTTTGGCTAAAACTAGAAAGCATGTACCCGTCGCGGGGTCCCGCGCGAAGGGCCGCACTGCTTAAACAGCTAACTCTACAGCGCATGAACGATGGCGAAGATGTTCCCGACACCTCTGGAGATTTTTTGACGCCGTGGACAAGCTGAACGAAATGGATGTCAACATCAACTGGGATTTACTCGCCATCCTGTTGCTGTACAGCTTGCCACAAAGCTTCTCAAATTTTCGTTGCGCAATCGAATCGCGAAATGAATTACCGTCTCCCGATATGCTATGAATCAAAATAATTGAAGAAAACGACGCGTGCAAAAGCGATATGCGCGACACAGTACCGAATGCGGTGACTGCTGAGACACGCGATAAACAATTACGGAAAGAAGAACAACGCGAAAGTAGAAACTAAAGTAGAAACTAAAATGTTTTCACTGTAAGAAGATAGGCCACAAAGCATCTGAGTACAATAGAAATCAGGGAAACTTTCGTCAATCAGCCAGAAGCGCTAGCAACGATTTGTCAGTATTCGCAGCAGCCAAGGTCGAGTCTCGTGACGAAGCATTGCCAATGGATGCCGTTACAAACGACGAACAGTGGTGCTTGGACAGTGGCTGTACCACGCATTCGTGCAAAGACTTGGACTATTTTGTGAGTGTAGATGAACAGTAACGCGAAAAGTTAAATCTCGCTAGTAGTGCCACGACGGACATAAACGCGCGTGGACCAGTGTGCATAATTACCGGACGCAACACTTTATTCGCTTTATTTATTATAAGGTACGCTTTATTCGGTCGAAAGTCAAAGTATTCGAGGGGTTCCGCGATTTCCAGGAGTACATAGAAAATCAAAAGGGTCGTAAGATTAAGAGCATTCAGACGAATAATGGGAAGGAGTACGTAAATTCGCGTTTCGAAACTTGTTTGGCAAATCGCGGAATAAAACGAAGGCTAACGGTCACGTACAATCTGCCACAGAACGGGCTAGCGGAAAGGAAAAACCGAACCTTGCTAGATTACACGAGATCTTTACTCGAACGATGTGGTCTGCCTCCTACACTTTGGGAGAAAGCTGTTCTGACAGCGAATTATATCCGTAACAGATATCCGTCGAGGATGCTAAATGGTAAGTCTCCTTTCGAGAAATTGCACAAAAGGTTACCTAAGGTTAATGTAAAATATTTTATGAATTTCGGATACGAGGTCTATTTGTTAATGAATAATCCGAATAAGAGAAAATTCGAGACCCGCTCGCGAAAGGGAATTTTGATCGGTTATTCCGAGAACTCCAAGGGGTATCGGGTATGGCTACCGAAAGAAAGATGAGTTGAAATAGCGCGGGATGTTAAATTTTTGGAAAGATATAACGCGAATTCAAATAAATTTCATGACGACATCAGTGCAAACGATGCATCTCGCGCGAACTCCGATACAGACGATACAAGCCTCAAGGGTGTCGAAATAGTCTTAAACTTTCGAAGTGAACATTCCGGTGAAGTGAGACGCGACAGGACCGGTGAACGCGACGTTAGTGAAGTTGAGTCTGACGACAGTGCGTGCGAAATGTAGGACGAGGACGAAGGTCGCGTTGCCGTACAATTGCGAAGAGGCAGATGTAGGTATCGAAATATACGTACCGGTACAAGGGGAAGGCCCGAAAAAAATACAATATGGTAGAAGTCGGGAACATCGAAGTAGAACAGTTCTTCATGGTCGAGATTCCCGTAGTACGCGCAATCGCGAGTCCCGACGCGCAGGAATGGCAGCTGTCGAGTTGAAATCGATAATTAAGAACGATACCTGGGACCTGGTGGATCGTCCGGCCGATGCGAGAGTCGTCGGAAGTCGCGTGGTTTTACGGAATACATATAAGCCTAACGGGGATCTCCGAGCGACGAAAGTCTTACTCAACGTCACGGAATCGATTTTAATGAGACTTTCGTTCCGGTTGCCCGTCCAGAGTCGATCAGACTCATGACCGCACTCGCGGCTCAACACAATATGAGTATCCATCAGATGGACGTGACATCCACGTATTTAAATGGTAGGCTCGAGAAGAAGATTTTCATGGAGGTTCCCGGTCATATCGAGGCCCCTCTCAATATTGTAATCAAGACCGAGAAAAGCGACAGCGAGATCAGAGTGAAAGCGATCAAAATGTGTGATAACTTACAACGCGGCAACAAAGTCTGTTTAATGCGCAAGGCCTTATACGGTCTGAAACAAGCTGGGCGTACTTGGCGTCGTAGGCTGGACAACGAGCTAAGAAGATACGGGCGGAATTCAAGTAGCGCCGACCCGTATGTATGTTATTATCAAGAGCGAGGGGAAGATATTTTATTAATATTAGTTTACGTAGACGATCATCTGATTACTTCGCGTGACTTAGAGAAAATAAAATCTTTTAAGAGTCATTATTCAGAAAATGCGATCTTACTGCACCAGCGCGGATATATGTATAAATGACATTCTGGACCGCTTCGGGATGTCCGATTGCAAGCCGACATCGACTCCGCTAGATTTAAATAATAAGTTGCGGAATGAATCCAAAGGTTCGGGGGGAGACGAGGAAAAACTTCCGTTCAGGGAACTTATGGGTTCGCTGATGTACCTTGCAGTAGCCACCAGACTAGATATAGCGCACACGATAGCGCATTGAGCCAATCTAATTGTTATGGTAGAAAACTCGCGGGAAATCCGGTATTCCATAGTCGCACTAAGCACATCGACATAAGGCATCATTTCGTCTGCGACTCCTTGCGATATGGGGAAATCGAATTGCGATACGTTTGTATCGAGGAAATGATCGCTGACGTGCTTACTAAGGATTTATCGGGTCCGAAGCATGGAACTAATCGGTTGGGCCTGATTGCAATTGACTTGTGACCGACTAGGTATTTCGTCTCGTTTCGACGGGAATTGTTGGAAATGGGGTCCTAATGTCTACAGCTCCATGACCATTCAGCGATACGTGACTTAAGGCGTCCGTCGTTGAAAAATAATATATTCAAAATTTTTGGTTGTCACAAATATATGTATAGGTAGATGATTGAATTCGCCATCATGCTAAATTCTACTATGTGTCCTTTAAATTGAATGATTTTACACGAAGCAATCAATTTTTATGTGATAAATTCTAGTTCTAAATTATCATAATAATAATAATTATTATTATTATAAATTATCTTCATTCTACAAAATATGACTGTTTTAAGATTTCGCAATTTATTCGTTAGATACTCAAAAATCTTTTATTTTCCTGGGACTATGTTGTAATTTGATGTATTTATTTAAAATGTAAAATTATGAAGAAAACACAATTGGCTGAATTAAAGTGTAAGCAGAAAAGTACGAAAACTACCACAGCATCTTTTGAGCAACTACTTAAAAAATAATTCAACATTTATTTCTGTGTAGTTACATTGTAAGCTTTTGTAATTCCCAGTACATGTACCTGTATAAATTCAGAAGTAGCGAATCAATTATTATTCAGATGGTTCGTGCAATTTGAACAGGCGATACACGCAATTAGCCGGTATGGTTTCGCAGCAACAAGCAGCAACTATCTCTATTACGTCTAGACTTAACAGGTGGGTACAAGTTGCACCGGACGATAACTAGATACCGCGACCGGAGCCGTGTTTATTCTTGTGTATTCTATACGCAAAGGGCGGGTGTATTACGCGTTTCCTCAATCCACGTGCACGCAATTTCGTTGGCGATCGAGCTCTTTCACAGGGTTAACGTTTATGATCACGGCCAGCAGTCGACGCCACGAACGCGGCAACTATTAAACCTTCGCCGACGTGAACCTGGTCCATCCGAATGAATAATAGTCCGAACATACGACACGCCGACGATATCTACCATCGTAAACATATCTGAAGACAATACGTGATCATTCGTAAATGTTACATGTGCACACTTTGAAACAGACTTTACGTTTAACTATATTATTCATTACTAGGCTGTGGATTTTATGAAAAATACAAATTATTTGCATCTTTTTAAAAAGATAGGAGTAACTTAAAAGTTGCATGATTTCCTGAATAATTTTAGCAGGGCGAAAGTGATATTACTGATATTGTTAAATGTTTTTAATCTTGCTATCGCAATGGAGTAATTTATTCAAACGTTCTAAGGACGTAACTAACTCCCAGTTCACACTAGTTTATTGGAAGTGACGAAGAAAATTCTTATTTTGCTTTGATTTCAAACCGATTTAACTGTTTTTCTTATAATGACAAGTTAAATTTGTAATGTGGTTGACGAAATATAAAAACATTTTCTTTGTAACAAGAAGTAAAGTACCTTATTTTTCTGTTATCGATATTTATATTGTAGAGTAGGGTTCACGAAAATTTCTTTTCTTTTGTTATAGCAAATCACTAAAATATATTTAATTTTGACTAGGAAAATTTGTGAAACAAAAAAAGACACAAAATTAAGCTCCAATGCTATGAGCAGAAACTAGTCCAGAAACCAACGAGACAATTCTTTATTTAAAATCTATCTATCCAACTCTAAGTTATATTTTTATCAATACATAATACTTCTAATTTATATTTGTTCACATGTTGGTAACGTTTTGAACGCACACAACGAAACAATGGGAAACGAATATCCGTATCCCAGCCCGAAGTAAAGCGAAATCGGCGAGATTTTGTGTCTTGTGTATTCGTCGTTTCGCAGCAACAGTATTTATTGCATAATTGCGTGGCATTCTTCATGAGACGAAATTATTTCTAAGAGCGGTGCTATAATATTCCGGATGAATGTTAATGCGGACGTACTTTAGCAGAAGTTACTTTAATGGAAGTGGTTTTCTACGGCGTACCGGATGACTTCGCCGAGCTCGTATACGTATGATTTAGTTAAGCTCGTAATCATAAAGTTCTTCGTTTATGACGGTGTCTACTGTGCCCTACGAAGCATCGTGTATTTTTTCCATGTATGCCTAAGCCGAGTCCGTAAAGCGAAAAACGTACCGTGCGCTAAGATGATTACGGCACGCTAATTGGGGTGCTTTTAGTCGCCGGCTTATCGGTGTGATTCGAATTATCCGAGCCGGCACGACACTTCAAGCGAGTCCTCAAGCTGGCAACATTGTGTGCACTGGCGAAAAGAAATTAATCGCCGTCGAACAACTTGTCTAGCGAACACGCACAACATCCGTAGATTTCGTCACGGTGAATTAATGCCAGTCATACAATTCGCCTGCAATTTAGCCTTTTTCCCTTCTCTTCTGCTTCGTTATTCTAACCTCGTGAAGTTAACGCGGCGGAAGGAAAAAATCCGTTACAATCGTTAAGCTAGGACCCTCGTAATTGTCAGCAGCTAGCATTAACGAAGTCTCCGAAGCCGGCACAATTAAGACATAACCGGCTCCACGATTCTTTTTCAACTTTCTGCGCCTTCTCGTCCGTATATACGAAACGACATTACATGCTTCGATTCGTTTCTCGGCGAGCCGCGCGATAATTGTCTCGAATGAAATTATCTTAAAATATCTATTAACGACGCCGCCGTCTCGTATCTAATCACGAGCGGCGTGGTCTTGCTGGAATTATGCTCGCGCCCGCCTTTATTGCCGACTGTAATCTTATGTTAAACATAGTCGACAGTATCGGAAAATTCAGTATTCGATTATACTTGCAAAACAGTATTATATTTTCCTTTTATGTTAGCCGCGCGATTTACATCGAGTTATTGTACGAAACACCTTGCCTATCTTCATGCTTATTCCACTATCGTACAGAAGCAGTAAAAGTATTAAGCCGACGCAAACTCCTATTTTGCGTACAAAAGATTTCATAGAAATATTTTTTCCATTGAAAAGTTTTATACAATTTAATTCAATAGAAAGTTTTCATCCATTATTTACATATTTTCGTAGGAAATACTAATCGTAAGAAGGAATTCCACATAACACACACGAGTTTGTGTTAAAATAAATTATAAAGGAACTTGAAGTTTTTAATATCATAGAATTGTACATTTGAGAGCATAATTGAGTATAAAATTTTAATGTGGTGAAATTATCACATCTGTAATTTCAAAGTTTCAAACTATACTAGTAGATATAAATGTTATATAATATTTTGGAATCATATGATGAAGTTTAAAATGCAATATCTGCAAGTAAACGCTTCGTTAACGTAATTGAATTGAACTACGCAAATCAATAAATTGTAGTGAAAAGTATTCTGTTCCTTCGATTTTATCATTGAGTGGCTAATGGATTTCAAATGTTTAGGTTTCAAAGTACGATGCTGTCTAAAAAGAGTTCCCTCGAGCCGAGACAATTAAGACGACCGTCGCGAGGATGTCTTGCCTCGTACAGTTCTGTTCGACGTCCCATAATGATACCTTGGGGCAAAGTAACTGTCAGTTCGTGTCGTTTACGAATAGACCGCTATTCACGTTCTATCATAAATGTATAAAGCCTTCTTGCTCTGAAATTGTAGATAGCCCTTTCAGATCCCTTGAGTAATACGTTCACGCAAAATGACAAGCTGAATAATGCCGACGCTTTAAAAAAAAATGTGTTTCGCTCCTAAAAACTCACTTCAGAAGGAAATATTATAAAAGTGCTCTAAAGTTTCACGGATAAACGTTCTTTACGTAACATTACATTAAATTTATTTAAAGCTGCTATGATATCTAGCATCATTTCATTTATAGTTCTTCCGATTACGAAATTTGTAATAAAATATGCAGGCGTATTGGTTGCACTGTCTTTTTCTCTTTTATTTTAATTATCTACTATACTCGTACGAAATAATCTATCTACAATTTTGTGTTAATATGTTCTAGTACTTTTCATCAAGAGTACTTAATTTAATTGTTAGTAAAAATGAATTTGTTCAACAGCTTTACAAAAATTGATAAGCACTTTTATTTAATATGAACGTTAAAATTACAAACTGCTGCGAATTAAGTCTTACAATTAAAGTTATCTAATTAAGTCTTATAGTTAATTTTTTATTACTGTCCAAAAACACCAGGGCACTTGCATGTTTGCAGATACCACTGAAATGTCTCAAATACAGGTCCTTTTTATGTTTCTGGAATATGGTGTCATTACAGAATAACATGAGCACTATTTGGTAATAGATCATATTGTATATTATATAGATCGTATACATAGATGTATTACAAAAATATCGGGTTTCAGGCAATTTTATATCTTATTCTGTTCTTCCTCCTTATCACAATATATTTCATATGGTATTTTATTTTAAATAAATACGTTCATAAATACGTTAATTTCAAGTGGATTAGAATTATAGTGGCGTAAGTGACACCTTCGGAAATTTTGACCTATATCTTAAGATATAAAAAAATCAGAAAAAGAGAAGTGAAATAAATTCTAAAATTACTATAGCTTAAATTACCTTTATATTATTTTAACAATAAATTTGATGAGTAAACAATGCACAAGTTAGTAAACGATAACACTGCTTGTTTCTTAGAATGCGGAAAATGTGACAAAGGCTACTATGATTCTAAGCCACTAAGATATCGAAACGCTTAAAAAAACCAATGAAAACATAGAGTAAGGGTGAAGCTTGACTGGCTAAATCTTGACCTGTATTGATCTAAAAAGTTGTTATAATGTTACATCACTAGTACGATATTCGTGCGGATTTGCCAGGCGTCCAGATATTTATCGACACATGTTATCTACTTAAGTGGCTGGAAGTAACTCAAAGATAACCGCATCTGCTAAAAAATTAAACATTTCCATTATAAACAACGGAAGCAGTCTGTAATTACCTTGCATACGTCGCAGCAGAAGCCGCAGAATGGCGTCGAAAAAGTTCACGTGTATGATCCGCGCGTTCAACCGCAGGTGCTCTATCACGCGATTCATTACGTCGCTCTGCAGGTTAACACTGTCAGCCGGTATTCACGAACGTCTCGGCGAGTCTTCGATTTCGCCACTGTCCATCAAGCGAAGCTCCTCAACGGTCTATCTACCGGAACAAGATACAATGTTCTTCGGCCGAGTCCCGAAATCCAAGCGGACGATTATTGAATCTCGGGTTGGGGTAGAGGTTAGCTCTTTCCTCATCTTGTCGAAAACTTAATAACCTCGAATTCGTAGGTCTTAATCTCTTTTTTATTAGCCGATCTTTTTCTCGATCATCTATTAGGGGGTCGAACGGCGAAACGTACGAGAGAAAAGTGGAGGGATGACGCGAGTGGACGCTCAAGGAGGCTGATACCGAATCGATGGTACTAATATATATCTGCGAAATCAGTCAGCGGGCGGCAGTGTGTGTACGTGTAGGCGGTGAACTGTGTGGTAGCGAGACGATGGTAACAGCCGTGTTGAGAGCCGGCAGGGAGAAGGTGGGATAAGGTATTAAGGAATTGAATTGGGAGCGCGGAGCTGCTACACGATGCCGGGGGTGGTTCCAAGTATCGCCTTTGCTCTGCTCGGCTATCCCTCATGGCACGCCTCGATGAACGAGACCACTCGTTCGTTCTCTTCTTTCAACGTTTAGAAGAGTAAGTGTAACCATTCGGCAGCGGGTTAGAATCGGCCAGTGACGTTGCCCCGACATATTGGACGGACAACGGCGCTACGCTACTCCTGCTACTGCTGCTGCTGCTGCTGCTGCTAGTCCTAGCCGAACCCAGACCCACCGAATGGCTCCTGCGATCGGGGGCCATCCATCACGTCGTCATTACGGTGGCTGGCTACATTTGGCAGCCTGTTTCAGAGTTCACGCCTCGACAGCGCGAAGAAAGCATGATTTCTTCTTTTTCACCCCCGTTCCGGCACTTTTCTTTCGAACTGCGAAAATTCCGGTCGATTCCGCTCGACCCCCATCTCTCTCGCTAACGTCGAACCCGGCGATTATCATCCCTGGGAAAAACGCCACCTACGAAAGCTGAATCCGAGAAATTTTATTACAAATAACAGTTAACATGTGCATTTTGTTTCGTATGACGATAGAGAATTCAAAGCTGTTGGATTTATCTGATAAATATAGAAAAGACTATGTCACTTCTTTGTATTCTTAAGACAATGTTACTTTCTAGTTCTCTATTGAGTTTTTCTATCAGAATCGATAGAGTCTGTGGATGCATGACGAGTTCGCTTTAACTCGTTACTCTGGATCTTTTAGTCGTACAGTAAAAATGTGTCTTTATTTATTATATTGAAAAGTATTACACCGTGCTCTATTTAATTGCCCAATTTACAATAGAAAGGAGATATGATTAAGTAAGACATTGCCTTCTTAGCTAAAAGATTCGACAAACAGATAACTGAATTATATTATATATTACAAATAATTTTCTGATATTAATTGCATTCTACATTTAAATCAGATACGTATCAAGTGTTTAGGGAGACAAATATATCTTTGTTTCAAAAATTCATTTATTGTAATGCATAGAGACACATGTAGTATTAATAATGTCAATGACAATATTCTATAATAATTATACTTTAAAGTAATCCATTAATTGTTGACTAAAATGAGAAAATATAGAATAAGATATATCTACTTTTTATATCATTTCCATGGCTTTATATCATACTTGTATTGTATGAACAACGTCCAGATCATATTACTTTAGATTATATTCGATTAGATTATATTAATGCATATCATAAATTATGATCACGGAAGATCAAAAGTTACGTTTACCTTACAAAATATTTTACTAACATTAACCAAATAAACAAAATAAAATCTTTCTTTTCTAACATGGAAACGTTACGTCTATCTAATTTTTTAATTCGATGTTCTAAGAAATATAGTATTGAATGAAGAATGTTTCTTGCGATCTTCTTTTAACTCCTCCAAATGTTACGATTTCTTATACAGGTTACGAAGTTTTTGTTCGTGGGAACGATAATCGTAAAGGAGCCGTACACGATGCAATTTATCGTACGACGAGTTGTACAACTTTGTTTCAGACGGCTGTTTCAACAATAATCGTAACGTGTGTGTGGAATTTGTACGACTTATCGTGCGACGCGATCGTGTTTGACCACAGCACTGCTCCGTCGTAAAATGAGTCGTACTAGGGGTTGAACGTTCGTCGGATTGAAATGTGTATTGTTGCACGCGGCTATCAATTTGGGTGATTTGCTCCTCGACTTCGATTTTAAAACAGAAATATTAAACCTATCGGATCACGAGATGGTGTTTTTGTTACTTTCGTAAGGGTGCGGTTCCGTTTAGTGTGACAAACTTATCTTTAGTATGATAATCTTATCTTTAGTATGACTATGTCATCTTTAACGTGGCTATCTTGTCTTTAATATGCGGACTACAAGTTCACTATTTTTTGGAACATTAGTAGTTAATAATAATACTTGCTTTAAGATGCTTGTGTAAATTTCTCTTTCTATAGACAAGTCTCAAAATACAATTAACATTTTAGCGACTTAATAGATTTGGTAACCTGGAAACAATACCAAATTGTTATATTCTAAAGAATCGCATATTTAATTATTTTTCAAAAACTTCTGTACTCGAACAAAAATTTTCAACCTAATTGCGATGTTACACCTTCTGACAAGATGTTAATAAAATAACAATTTTAATAATACTGCATTTCATTGTCTGCTGTTACTAGAACAAGCCACAAAATATGTCATCGATTAAAGTAAATAAAGTAGAAAATGTCTCTAATCAATCTAAAGCTATATTTGACCTCAGAAAAACTAGTGGATGATTTTTCAACTCTAAAACTCAAAAACATTAAAAACTATATTATTTCTGACTTTTAAAATATTTTAAAAAACATATTTACCTTCATTTGAGACTTCGAGATTAGTATCAAAACAGTATTTTCCATGTGCCAAACAAATCAATTTTAACAATATCCAAGCTGAATGATATGCACAAAAATAAATCATTAATCTTAGAAGCATGAATGTCTTTAGAATTTAAAGTACAGTTGACTGTTTATCTTTTCCATTATTATTTGTCAGTAAATTGATATGTACACGTATGTAACCGGACTAGTTTTTGGTAAATTTCGTCGCCACAACTAGTTATACGATAAATCGTAACGCGCACGAGCACCTTAACGTGTGAGGGCTGTCGTGCAATTCGTCGTTCTACACAACTGTATTTGACCACGGTACGACCGAGCTATAAAACTTGTTATATTACACGTTTGACGAACGACAGATTGAATCGTGGGTGGCCGTTCGAGGAACAGCTGGAATGATTTTCTATACGATTTCAACCCTGATAGAGAACTTTTGACTTTTTCTTACGATCGACTGTATATACGTACTACATTACGACACGACTTATCGCACTACTGATCGTAACGCTCCAGTACAACACAGCCAGATCGGCAGAACCAGTGAAACTTTGTAAACTTCTGAACCACGTAAGCAGTTTATACAAATAGATATTTGGATCATTTATTTTGAAAGTGGTACAAATCCATTTTCTGTTCTTTTAAAAAAATTAGAGGTTAGCACATTAGTCAATTCAAAAATATAAGTTAATGATGTCAAGTCTGGTAATGTTTCTACTAATTTATCAATGCGTAATTTGATTAAATAAATTTCTTTTAGGCGAATTTAACTGAAACAGTATATATTTATGGGCTGTAAATGGACTTACACCATTTTCATAATTAGTCAATTGTAAAAATCATTTAGTTTCAATTATGAAAAATTAAATATCACTTAAAATATATTTTGCATTAATCCAGTTTTGTGTATAAACAATAACAAGAAATGAAATAGGTGTAGTATTTTTTATTTTGAATGTTAATTATATTTATATATTGTTCAACTTAACATGAAATTGCTATTATTAAACATAACATAAAGTTGTTATTATGCTCTTTACGTGGCAGTGTTATGAAATATTCATGATGCGCAGGAGGTATATAAGGTAATAACCGCTCCATATCTTTATATTTTTTATATGTAATAGGTCTAGCATCGTTATACAAAGGCGCCAGGCGATTCTTTAAATTTTGATGGTCTTTCCCGACATGTAGGTAATAATTTTCAGCCATTTTGCTTTTTCTCCGTTAGTATTTTTGTAATGTTTTCTACTTTGTTTTATGACATCACAGTAATCTTGTGGTGTGTACAAGAAATTCTTTTTCCATAATGTCTGCCACCTATGTCTATGGAAATGGGACTTACACTACTTTCATAATCAATTTCTTTTATTGGCCAATTTTAAATTGAACAAAGCATTGGCATTTTTCAAAATATTAAATATTAATTAGTTATAAATAAAAAGTTTACACTAAATTAATCACAAATTAGGTGATATCTCATTTTTTAAAAATAGGTAGGTCGTTTAGCTTCTTTGCTATCTTGTCCTAAATAAAAGTATCCCATTTATAGCAGCGCTGCCTTAAATTAGTCGTGTTTAGGCTTCCACAATTCTATCGTTAAAGGGTTAAACTTTGCAAGTAAAATTTCCTAAAATTTTCGTGATATATAGGTCGGCAGTCAAAGTGTTAAAGGTTAATACTGGATGACTCAGACGGATAGCAATGTGCAGATTGAGGCGCGTGTTGCGTCCCGCCGCGGCGCGGCGCGTCGCAACGCGGCGCCGAGAATCTTGTCGCTGACGAGCGTGTCGCGTACATGACGAAGGTTCTCCAAGTTTCCACGGGAAGTGAACGCAGCCCTGGCTCGCTCTAGCAGAATGTGCCAATCTCGGTGGTCCCATGGGCGTCGACGTCGCGGTGCTTTTCATTTACGAGCGAAGAACGCACGCGTCGGGCAGCGTCGGACCCGCGCGGATGCAAGCGAGCATCGCCGTGGATGCCGGCCGGCGCTCTCCAACTGTTGGAACCGTTGTAAGAGAGAAGTATTATTATCCGGGGAAATCTGCCGGCATCCCCTCGAGATGCCAGATCGGTCACGTTCGGATAGAGCTGCCCGTGGAAGCGCGGAGAAAGTTTCCCGGCCCCGTGACTTCTCTTCGAATTCTACGGATGCGCTCCCACGCGTCCGAAGAAAAGCAAACTTCGTGGCCGACCTTATATAAATCGCGGAAAAAAGCTGGTATCCTCGCGCCGGAAATCGGTATTCTTCCGGCGAAGAGAAGTCGGACAAAGTGAACGACCGGACCGGAATATCTTTCCGTTTCTGACGAAACTTTGTATCGCGGCAGGCCCGCCGATGGAACCGAACGCGCGACAGGGTACTCAGGAAACCTATAAACGTTTCCTCGCGGAAAACACGACGCCAGAAAATTCTTGTAATGAATAAAACTAGGTGTCTCACGTTGCCTCCTTGTTCCTTCAAATATCACGAAGCCGTCGGTTTGATGACGTGCTGCATAAGCAGCCTCTTTACCACCTATTACACAGTTTCTGTTGTGCACTCTACTTTATTATATAATATATTCTACTGTTCAAATCGAACTGGTATTATCAAAGAGAAATTGTAGTTTAACCTGTCAATCGAAATAAAGGAAATATTTCGTGATACTATTCGTCGTTTATTCAATCGTTTTCTACGAAAGAGTTTTTATAATTTGACCAACTTTGAACCAAAAATTACTGGATTTGTTAAAGACTTACTATTTAGTGAACCTTAATTTGACTTTAGATCACTTAACATGGCACAGCGATGTTTAAAATGTTTACTGAAAATAATTTCGACAAACGCATGTATTGTTATTCAACGTGATTAAAACGTTGTTTCAATTTTAAAACTAAAAGATCAGATAGTTCCTTGGGGTACAACATTCAAGTTTTGTAAGTAATGATTTAACTCCAGTTCACACTGAATATATTTCTGAAGTGTCAACTTATTTATTTGAATGAAAGAGCTGCATTTGTATTTTCTGGCTACCGTTTATTACCTTTCCGAATATAAATGTTACATTATAAAAACATATAAAGGTAAAGAAATACAATGGTTACAACTCACCGAACTAGACAGGGTCATTCACCAGGTTACCAGTCTGACCCGTGATACAGATTGAAAAAAATAATCTATTAAGTCTGAATGTTATTTCGTTCGTTTCAGTTAGAATTAAATTCTGTTCTACTGTCGTCAATATTTAATTCCTCAATGTAAAGTAATTTTTATGAACAAGTGACATTATAAAACGTCATTGAAGAATTCAAATGGTATATAATAAAGTTCGCAGAGAAAGTGCTCACGGCTATAAAAACGCAGACATTCGTGAAATCCGACTGAAATCGGAATACCGAGAAGGCTGGATTTCCCGCAGATCGTTTAGCGACGATACGGGAATTATGATAAAGGAAAATATATATGGTACATCATGCGCTGTCATAGTAATGAGGAAAATCCATACCCTAGATCCGAGGCTTTGTTTCTTAATCCGAAGATAAAACAGGGACGCAACTGCGCGCACGGGTGTAATGGAGCGAGCATCAAGATAAAGTGGCCCGTATTTCCTTAGAGTAAGAAGGATCGAATTCGCTATAAAATCCGTCCAGAGTCGGCAATACTAAAGCAAAGTGGTATCCTTTCGAGGCGCGCCGAGAGGATTGATACTTGGTCGTACTAAAAAATGTTTACGCATTAAATAAATGAGCGCCAAGGCAAATGTAACCTGATGCATTACTTACGGCAGTAATAAAGAGAAATCGGTGAACCGTTTGTCCGACTGCATGACGACAGTGATACAAATTTAATGTTGCAGACAGTTGGTGTCGCAACGTTATGAAATTCTAAGTTATTCATAGCGTGTGCACATCGAGTCAAGAAAACTATATATCTTGTAAGTATACAGCTCGGAATCTGAACATTATGAATAGATAAATCACTTTCGCGATAGTTACGTCGTAAACGAGATATAAAAGACACGTATTATATTTTAATCCTAATTTATAATAAAATTGATATGAAAGTATTAAATGAATTTAAAGACATCTATGTATTATTTTCAACTCACTAAAATTATTAAATAAGGGAAAAAATTGTTATTCGACTTTGTTATTAAAAATTGTTATTGCGGGTTTTCAAGCAAAATCAATCCTCGAACTATTTATATGCATATTTAATACAAAAAAGGGTAATGTAGAATACATTACGAAATATAATAGTTGGAAAATAAAAGAAATTAAGTAATGTTTGTTACAACAAAATTATTAAAAACTATGCCAATAGCAGAAAAATAGACTGAATTATACGAAGACAATTATTCTATTTTATTTCGTTTCAGTGAAATACTTTTTATGTTCAATGTGAGAAAAATTTCTGTGACAAATGCTTAATTTATTGTATCAAATACTTCCCGTTAGAAGTAGTAAATACTCCAACAAAGAAACAGTTATTTTATTAGTGAAAACTTTAAAGAAGAACTTTTATCTTTTGAAATACTTTTTTTCTATTTTCAACATTGACAGTCCGAGTAAATTAGAAGGGATGTGGCAACTTTCACGAGCATGGCTGCGAGACCAGAATCATAAAGTAGAGGACGAAATTTGGTACGCGTAATATAAGTTCTACTGAGCGTAAATATTAGGAATCCGTGAGCATATTCGGAGACGTATATTTAGGGGTTGTACGGCCGAAACACTGTGAAAGATGAGCTTTGTCGCGTCGCGTTTCAGATAGCTGATGAAATTATGTGCAGCGTCAGGTGCATCGACACGGGCGTCGGATACGTGACTTACAATAATTAATACAAACAATCGTCGTTATGATTGTCACGGCGCGTCCTTTCAGCGGAAATTTGCACGGCTACGTGGTCGCTATCCGGCAATTGAAGTCCTATTTGTTTCCAAGGGAGCACGTGTGCGACGCTTAATAAAGCTCAGATTTCATGAATTCTAAACTAGTTTTGTCCTGACACGACAATTTCGAATGCACCGACGCCCAGGCAGCTAGCCAGGAAAAATCAAAACCAGGAAGAATTGGAAAAATAAGTGCAGAACACACACGTGCACCACCACCGTCGGGTAAAAACGAATTTTATTACCGATCAAATCGCATTCCCTCTGCTTTCCGCTCTTTTTTATACCGAGAACTCATGAAATTTATTGGTTTCACCGGAAAATCGAGAAAAACAGGGAACCACTGCATTGTTCCACGAATAAGGAAGTTTGATTACTTCAATATACACGAACACGTGACACGAAAGAATTATCGACGAGAAATTATTGGATCGCAATTCATTCAAGCTTGGGAATCGGATCTCGATTTCTATACAGCCACTTTCGAAAAAGTATATATACCGAATTATTTCAATTTTTCTAAAAGGTTCACAGCGTTATTTTTTCTTAGAAAATGAGTTATTTTAATTTCCTGAATCTTTTATAATGACTGGAAATTAATAGTTAATAGAAATATGAAGGAAAGAATGATATTTTTATTTTTTTATCGATAACGTTTAATCCTTGTATTATATTTGTATAGTGTTGCGAGTAAGTAATTTTTGGGTAAATTGACAGTGTCAATTTGATTGATTGTTACAATTTATTATTTTAATGATGTTTTAAATATTCACAACATAATTTTGATATCAATAGCTTTATACTCGTTTAGAATAAAGAGAAACGACAGTTACTTAATTCATGATAACATCAAAAATACACGGTACAACTACAGTCGATCATCATGGCACTTTTATTAAAAGTTCGTTTAATTGTTAGAATTTATTATCTTAATCATGGTTCAGACCTCCACAATATAATTTTAATTTGTGCTTGCTTAGAATCGGAAGATACGACTGTTACTTGATTCGCCACAATCTCAAACATGCGTGGTACAACTACAGTGTCTCTTATTAACATTTTTTAATTAAAATATAATTATAAATTACTTTTTCTCCTGCAGAGATTGTTAACAATCACTATACATCCAATGACAGCAGAAGTTTCATTTCAAGCAATGCTTTAATAATAAAATAATAAGAACTTGTGGATCAGTTTGCATCAGTTTGCATTAAAATCGCACGATTAGTTATTCCAGTATTTATACAGAGAATGGTCACGTGTCGGTGAATACTTTTTGCGTTTGATAATACGAATTATGTTTGGACATTAAACGCGAAGTTAGACAAATGTTCAAAAGAAGTGCTGGCTTAATAGCCAATTTGGCGCCATGTCAAGCCTCGTAGGAGTAGATCAAGAGATAGGACAATGCAAATGAGTTACGGTAGAAGCTTATTCTCTCACGTTTGTCCGCTACGTGTTTGCGGTCGATGACGTAAGGTCTCGTAGGGGGATAACGGTGTTTCTAGATCCAGAAAGGGGATGTCGACGAAGTGCGGTCAGCAGTCACGTTCGTCCTTAATATTACACCCTTAAATCCACGGGCCGTACGCTCGCAATTAAGACGTGCTCACGTGCTAGGCTTTAGGAGAAAACACAAACTCGTATAGCCGGGAAATATCGAATCCTGCCTATAATCCGAGACCGTGGCTTATATAACACCTGCACCATGTATCTCGGAATCGACGGAAAAATCTCTGTGAAATGACCTCGGAGGTATAGACTCAGAATTTCATAATATTCTTTTCTGCGGAAAATATAATCTCCCGCGCATTTTTCTTGAGAAATTATGAAAGCTTCCCGGTGCACTTAATTATGATTTCTTTAATCTAAGTATTTGATCTTTTGGCATTGTAAAATTTGAGTTACAAAGAAGACTTTAGATTATTGTACACTTGCATTTATGGTTATAACTTATAGTTAAAAATTATAGTCAAAAATTATATTTGAAAGTTATAGTTAATACTATTACGCTCAATTGTATCTTAAAACATGGTAAAAGCAACTGTATTGTATGGATTTAATCATTCTTTTAAAATACTTTATTGTATTTTTATAATCTTATATTATTTAAAGGAAAATATTTTCTTTCATTGAGTCACATTGAAAATATCATTACTAGATTGTGGATGTTTGTGCAAAAATCAATTACGAGGAACAGAAATTCATTCTCTCGGAGAAATTTCTTCCTTTGACGATTGCACTAGATTGTGGAGAACGCAAGGGTGAAAAGGGTGAAGCTAAATCGTCTTAATGTCTTCAGTACTAGATCTTTCACGTAGTCACTTACTTCGCATTTTTATATTTTTCCTTTATATTGAGCTTGGTTTCGAAAGCGTAACTTTTGCTTTTTAAACAACTACCTCATGATAAAAATATAAAACTTTAAAATGTCCGGGAACTCGTTAGTAGACTGCAAATTTCATGTTAGTAGACTGCAATTTTATGGTAGAATTCAGAAGCTGAAATATTAAATTGTAAAGACGTAACATGCATTTAGTGACATTGCTATACTAGTTCCAACTTAATAACATTGTCATAGAAAACATTTTTATTTAATTACTATCTTTAATGCAATCATCTTGTACTCATTAGTACTCGATACTGGATTAACGAAAATAATCGAAGAAAAAAGAAGAGGGATATTTTTACATAACCTCGTCAAAAATCTGTAATTTTTCCACGCGATATCGAGTATAATATGGTTCGACTAATTATCGGCAATGCCCAGAAACATTGACCGACACATGGCGATATTAATATTCTGAAACGAATCTCCGATAAATTATCGAAAATCGACGTTGAACCCGCCTAAGAGTCTTAGGTGACCGTTTTATCAAGCCAGCCATCATTTAGTTCATTTGGCTGTTTAATTAATACGCACCTATGCAGTGAAATACAGGTGTGCGTGCGTAAGTATCGGTTCGCACGTACGCGTAACGCCCTGGAAAGGGGGCCAGGGCTTGGTTGGCACGTTCACTAATAAAACCGGAATTTACGATCATGCATCACGCACCGCGTTATCTAGTTTTCCAAACCACTACGGCACAAAATGATGTGTCCCTGGCATTGTGCTCGCATTAAGCGTAACACGGAAGCGTGATAATTGTTTCCAAATGACAACAGCGGCTACACTCAAATAACGGTTTTGAATATCGATGGGTACTGTCCACTGCTGCCAAGTATACAAACATTTGCACCTGCTTGCGCGAGATAGTCGCTACGTAAATACATGACTTTCCGTGTTTATTAAGTTCCATGTTTACCAGAAAATTATCCGGCCTTTAAATATTTAATATCTTCCGCTTCCTTGTTCCCGGATATTATACGTAATTCGATAAATACGTGTAATTTGTGATTGTTAAACGATCAGGCAGCGAAAATGTTAATCGACGAGATGCATCGTACATGAGAATTAATGTACGTTGTTCCTTATTTACTTGCATCAATTACCATAAAAAATTACAATTTTGTGCTAAAATCATTTTCCGAAGTAATAAATTGTTATAGTAACTGGATACAATAATGAAAACAATTCATATGCTTAGTAAATTTCATAATTGGAGTCCTTTCCGTGTTTAATACTTTGTTTGTCACCTTAAAAGCTCACAGAATTTTATAAAATCAAAGTATTTTATTTTGTCAAATTAAAATTGAAAGGTTAAATTTGTATAACAACAATTACTTTTCAACATTCTTACATTTTGCGGCTCCTAATAAAATTAAGAAGATAATATCTAAGCTATTGAACTTAGCGTAAAAATAAATTTTTAAATCTGAGCATATATTGAACATGTGTTAGAGCCGACCAAGGGGTCGATGTCTCACACGCCTCGATCGTCTCGTGGTCGCGTAATTTCCGCACGAACCTTTTTTCGTCTTCGCGGTTGTAAGGCGCGAAGCTATCCCGATGTAGATAGACGGCACTACGCGACGCGGTATTCCGACGAATTAATGAGGAAATACTAGAATCTTCACGTTTGTACTTCCGTTTCGTTACTTGATTGCGTTTTGTAGTTTTGCGTAACCTCCTACGGTTACGGTACCGTCGCGTACTTGACTAGGGTGACCCTTCAGATTACCCGGTTTACAAACACGGCCCAGCTGTAGGCTTTTTTCGAACGCTATTAAGAAGTTCTCTTAGAAATCGTAATTTACGACACGTCACGGTTATTGAGGCAGATGCGACTGAAATTCGAACGCTAATTGCTAGCTAAATAAACGAAAAGCTCTTTCCTCAAATTTTCGTGTCATAAATTCCATCGGCAGAAACTCCACGTGTTCACGTCTTCGGGACGGAACAACATGTATGAAAGTCCATCATCCATATATAGCTGAGGCGGCGATCAAAGTGTTAATACAGTTTGAAGTCTCATTCGAATTATCTGAATTCCAAATAGTGTATAGTGTAACACGTTCAAGATATTTAAAACGTGTTGTATCAGGCCGAGGCAAAAAAATCAGAAGTGTTAAATTTTATAAAAATCAAAGTAGGAATATCAATTAATGTTTAGATCAAATAAAAATGTTTACTAAATGTGAAAACACATTTTGTGTATGAAATTGAGAAACATCCAAAAAACTTGCATTCGCATTATTATAAGAGAGGCTAATACGTAGAGAGAAGCCAAAGATATTATCGCTTGTAAAGGTTAGTAAAATGGCTATTGTATAATATACTGAAACAATAAGACTTCTTAAATATTTTTGCGTGTACGAAGTTGACGTGATTAATCATTCTGTTAATACAATTTTGAGATCCATATATGATGCGACGGTTTACATAATAAAATAGTATGGGGTTCCTATAAATGTTTTGATGTTGCACACAAGAAAAACAATTGAATAATTATTAGAGGCAAAATCGTAATATACTAAGAAAGTTGACGATCGTTTAACCGAAAACATTCCACAATCGCTTCTATCAATTTTACGACAAAGCGCAGACCTATTGGCATTCTGCAGCAGCTCGATTTTCGACCATCCAAGTCGGGATTTCAGATAGATCGACTAGCTCGAACAAGACGACGAGACCGTAAGTGAAAGATGAGAATCTTTGGAGACCGGAGGAATAAGTATGCATATTCCTCTTGAGGAAGATAATTCTGCGAGAGAGGTTGAGGGTGAGATTGCAATCCTCGGCAGCGTTATCATAACTAACGATTTTACCTACGTAATTATCCGGCAAAAATGCGTTACTTAACCGTCCAGGGTAGAGCCGCTGGCGAATCCGAGGCTTTACGGTTCCGAGATTCTGTGGAACCAGTCCGAACTCGGGACGAGCCTGTCTCCTCGGGAATGAAACCAATTACTTGGTGACCTCCCAGGCCGGTACATTTCCGCGAGCAAGCGAAAGAAAAAGTGAGCGAGAGAGAGAAGTGAGAGACAGACAAAGAGAGAGAGAGAGAGAGAGAGAGAGAGAGAGAGAGACAGACAGACAGACAGACAGACAGAGAGAGAGAGAGAGAGAGAGAGAGACAAAGAGAGAGGGAGACAAAGAGAGAGAGAGAGAGAGAGAGAGTTTCTAAAGAGAAATAAATAGACCAAGGGAACAGAGAAGCCGATGGAAAACTGGAGAAATGGAGAAATACGAATGAGAACAGAGCAGAACATAAGTTCCAGGAAGGGTTCCAAGAACGAAGCTAAGAGCGATGGGAATGCGTAGGAATGCAGGCACTATTCGAAAGACGGTAGGCGCATCTTGGTCGAACGACTTGATCCATAAATGCGTGAATACGAACAATGGATTAATTAATTACGCTGCTGTTTACCGATAATTACTGACTGCGCCAGTTTTCTCGGCGGGAGCGAAGCACGCGAGTACACAATCGATTGTCAATCGAGAAATTCGATAGAATCGAGGCTATACAGCTAGGCCAACGTAAATATGGCGGATTAATAATTAGATCGAGTGGTTTGTAAATTTGGCGAAGATTAAGCCACCATGGCTGTGTCAATAGTTAAAATTACATGCATGTTTGCTCCAACGACAGAAGACGGCTTCAGTATCGTGTAATTTTGGCAAACGCGTGTTATAATTATGTGCCGAATGTAGATTCAAGCGGAAACAGTATACGTTAGTTTCGGTAGTACACGGCCCTGTATTTACGTAAGGAAGATAGATCCGCAAGTAATATCGACTCATCGACATATCGGAAAGCGATTAGTCCACTCCTTGCCGTAATTAAAATATAACGTTGCAGAACAGTTAATTATATAATATTATACTATTATGTAACCGACTTCGCGATGACCTCTAAATATCCTGTGAAGGTCATAATGAAATTGTTAAACACTAGATCATGAAATAATATGCACGGAGCACAAAACGTAGATAAAGATATTATTATTGATTAAATCACATACCGTTGTTGAGAATACTTATGCAAAACATTCCCTTGCAATCTTCAGCCATTTTAGTTTCGTTTTTTAAGGTGACCACTTATGTTTTATTAGAAAATAGAAAATTTCGCCATTTCACTCAATAGAAAATGCATGAAAGAAGAGGACTAATATGTGTATTTGTTAGCCAATTGTGTTAACCATAACGAGTATACTATTTATCCGAGACAAAATACAGTTCTCTTATAATATACACTTATATTTCTTTTATTTGTTCGTTTTATTTCCTCTTGGTGTTCAAAAATTCAAAACATTTTAAAATATACGAATATATTTTAATTTTCACAAAAACTGCAGTTTTATCTGCAAATTTTTACGCATGATGAATATACTCGTCATAACTAGAATGTGGATTTTATGCGCTTATGGCAAAAATAGCTGAGTCAAACCAAAGATAGTGAAAACATTCAAGAGAATTAAGAATGTTGGGATACTAATTTCAACTTATTGAACTTATTAGATATGAAAGAAAATTACACTTGGCTCATTTGTTTTGCAATCGATGCAGAAAATTTGTAATTTGCATAAAAATCCGTTATCTAGTCATAAGACAATATATTACCATTTCTTCGTAACGAGTTCACGCGTCAAGACAGTTGATTAACTGATGCAATAACGAAGCAACGGTATAACTTTAGATATTTATCCATGGAGACTATAGTCACTCGTTAAAAACACCTCGATTGTCTCGTTTGTCGAAAGATTCCATTGAAGGAATCGGACGTTCCCGTAAAACACCGTTTTCATTTGACCTATTTCCGTAGACTATAATAATATTAATGCAAGTTGGGTCGGCAATTCGAAATGTTCCACTCTGTATCTCCGGCGCCATTGAATACAGGCGTTGCGATTCGGCCGAAGAAAGGAAGAAGAGCCGAGAAGAGACGCGAATAGAAGCGAAGAGACGTTCAGAGTACTGAACCCCGATAATTGACCCTCTTCTCTTCTCTTCCGGGTCTTGCACGTTGATACAGTCAACCCACGCTCGAATGTTTCGGATCGATATTATCCGGCAGTTCCGCATGAAGGTTGGTGGAAGGTCGAGGTTCTCCCCCATGCGAATCGTGCTCGTTTCCATCCCCATTCGCCTGGCCCCATATTCCTCGCCCCCGGCAGTGAAAATGGGAAACCCTCGAAATATCTGGGCTCGAGCATCTCTCGCGGGTGTCAAAGAAGAAGAGAGAACGATGCCGAACCGGCTTGGCGAAGGAGAAACGGCGAACTTTTCCCAAAAACAGTTTCACGGGAGGCGCAATTCCGAAAAACGACTGCTGTACGGGGAAAAGGGGTGGTTAAAGAGGGGGCGGGGAGAAATCGACCTGCCTACCGAGATTATTAGAGTCGTTATTTTTCTGGAAAACGTCCCCGTTCTACCCTCCTCCGTCTTCCTCGTTTTCCTTCCTCGAGTAATAGCTGCTGCCTGTGCTGTTCCTTCCGATGAAAAGAAAGGAGAAGACTTATGCAGCACTACGCTCCTACCAAATTACGCGACCCCTTTTACCTCATTCACCCATTTCACCCCTTCGCTGTTTGGTTCCCTGTTCACGAAGTTATATATCAGAGCTGTACTTTCGAGATATTATCACATAGTCTGTAATTATTCTCGCAAAACCGAACATTAACCGATCAGAACACTATTCAATCAACAATTTCTAATGAATTTCGGATTCGCATGAAAATCGATCATATTTTGGATCGATAACGTTATTTTAAGATTTTAATATGACACTATTTTTACCAAAGCGGTAACTATTTGTTTTGGAAAGATCGTGGCGCTGCCATATTAAAAATTATTTTTAGTGCTGGTCACGGGAAGAAACGAGTGTGTCGAGTACCTAGAATGGACACGCGTGCGAAGACAGCAAGGGGGACAATGCGGAAGAGAATGTACGACACAGAAATTGTGAAAAGCACCATAGGAAAATGGAGAAGGAAAGAAAACGGGGAAAGAGCCGGCGGAAAAAGCGTGCCTGTTCGCAAGCGATAAGCTAGCCCATAGAACTGTCTTTTCTGCCTTCTGCCGTTCTCAACTGCCTTCGGCTTTTCCCGTGTAGGTTGAAAACCTTCGGGATCACCTCTCTCTCTTCGAATACTTTACGACTCTCAATGTGGCAACTGCCTGCCCCAGATTCACCGGACCAATCCCAACCGATCCCACGGGACTTTAATATGAATTACCTTCTGATAGCGATGTGACCTCCTAGGACGGCGCGTCGATACTTTGGATTATTTCTCCACCGCTTTAGCAACACCTATTACGATCTTTTCATTTCTGTCATCCACGTCCACGGTGGGTTTCAAAATTCAACTTCAACTGCAATAACGAGTCTGCGGATTTTTATGCGAAATGAAAATCATCTTCATTCATTGCAAGAAGTGGATATTGCATAGTTTACTTATTCTTTTATTGAGTTTAACAAGTTGCAAAGAACATAGTAGTGTTTCTAACATTTTCTAAAGTTTTGAGTATTGCATATTTTACATATCCACTTTTGTCACAAATGCGTAAGAATCCGCAATATAGCAATAACTGAACTGCGGATTCCTTTGCAAAATAAAAATCTAAGTCAGTAAGTCAACTTACTAACGTAAGTCTACTAAAAATGTTTTTCTCTTGTAGCCGTTTTAATAAGTTACGTGTAAGATAAAGATCTCCTGAAAATCATATAATGTCTTCGCAGTTTTATATTTGACCTAGTCATTCTTGTCAAAAATGCATAAAATCCACGGTATAGTTATTAAACTAGACAAAGTATAAACGTTCTGCATCCATTTTATAAAACGTGTCT
The DNA here is from genome assembly GCA_028455555.1 of Augochlorella aurata. NCBI lineage: Eukaryota > Metazoa > Arthropoda > Insecta > Hymenoptera > Halictidae > Augochlorella > Augochlorella aurata. The sequence goes on along the minus strand of CM052168.1, from coordinate 1,305,692 downwards.
TAAATAAAAATGTATTCCTACTTTTAATAGTTTGCATAATGTGAAAATAATGTAACAATATTCTTAAATTCTTCTGATATCTTGATCTGTACTTTTCTTACCTATTTTTGCCATAAATGTATAAAATCTGCACTCTACTAATAAATCTTCGACTGAGACAATATAAAACAATTTTAGGGATTCAATCAATTTTGTTTTGTTCGAAAAGAATTGAAAATGGAAACATATAAATAACTGTAGCCACCTTTTGCCCTAACATATTAAATGGTATCGGGTAAGATTGTATTCAATATTTTAAAAATAATCTGCTTTCAGAAACAAAAAAAAACAGATTATCCTGTAATGTATAGAGATGTACGTAAACAAATTATAATCATGTGTGGTACGATAATATTTTCTAAAAATACTGGATAGGTATACAAAATTTAATAGTTTTTCAGCTAGCAAATAAACTGTATTACTTTCCTAAAAGTAATATTGATATTTCATTGAAGATGATTTAGAAACTGTTAATGTTGCAGCATTTTCATTGATATTAATAGAGGTATATATTTGTTATAATTAGATGAACTCTGTAAAAAGATATTTGTCAGTTTCTGAAATAATAACAAATAACTTTTTAAAAATTATTTTCAAATGAATAAAATACAATTGAAAATGACGTATTTCGTTAAAGAGAATTTAGTGAAACAAAGCAGTAAAATAACAAAAGTAAAAAAGAAACTTTCAACAAACGTTTCACAAACAAAAAAGGAGTCCTAAATACAAAGAGACACTAACTGTTGCGCATCCCATTCACCTACCTGTTGGATATGTGTAGTGGAAGCATCATTTACTCGACACGGAAACACACTGTTCGAAAGTTTAAAAACCGATGTTTGATACTGATACTACTAGTATATAAACAGTGTCGTGACAAAATGGTCTACGAATATAAAACAAACAATTCTTATTTCGATGACAAATTCTCGTGCTCTCATAAAATTAAAATGAGACATCCTACAAAAATATAAATTACCGCTATGCACACTTAATAAACGGTTAATTTCTCTTCTGGGAACCGTTCTAGTATAAACAATTATCTCTAGTAGTTACAAGCTAAATATTATATTTACTCTTACATCCTATGTTAACGTATCTATGATGTATCATAAAATATCAACATTTCAACGTGGTAATATCCATCACGATTCTGTTACTCATACATTTGGCTCAATACAAGTTCATGAAGCAGCGTTTTTAGCGTATATTTCAGAGTTATTCTATGTATTTATTTGAATAAATTATTCGCATAATTCTTTATCCGAATAGAGATTGTAACATTATTTGTATAACGATGCAAGCAATTGTCAACTGTTATTGTTTTTAAATAATTTCAACTGCTTATAGAATTATAAAATCGTCGATGCCTTCTTCGTAAAAAGATTACTTCGTTTTCCTAAATACCCAAAAGTAACAAATTTCCCTATACAACATTTAAAGAATGATATATGGAAGAAATAAATCGATAAACTATGAAGAAAACACTTTATATTCTATCCTTTTTATTCAAATTATTTCCCGAATAAGTTTCCGTACGAATGAATTTCTCTACTATTCGTATAAAATCTTATTCGAATAGTATCTGATTCAATTAAATTTTTATCTTGTTTTTTTATTCGATAGCGTCGGATAAAATTTTGCCCAACTCTGATGTATTTACTTGCAATCGTTAACGTTTCAAGAACTGTCACATAAAAGTATTTTCTCAAACTTGCGAAATGTTTTAGAAGCTTAAGAATAGACTCGCAGGAGTTTAGATGGAAATCTTTTTCGAAGGTAAACTTCAACATTCTCCCTCAGTTTGTGACTATAGTTTTCGTAGATACGACCTTAGCTACATCCTCTTACCGGAACATCCCTTAAGCACTATCGATATTTATGGAGCTATCTACATATTTCCAAACATATTGAGTTCTAGCAAATGGCCGGAGGCACGCGCGAAACTCCTGAATATTCAAAGAGATAATGAAGTAAGGTTCGTTTGTGTTAGCTAGAAGCGCCGATACACCTCTGGGTCATCAAGCACTGTCTTATTAACTGATTGCATATTGAGTAACCACGGAATTATGGTTCCTCTTGTTCGTCTTTCCGCTCCGCTGATAACACACAACTAACAAACTTTTTGTGTTTAAAGCGCTACGAGCCTCGCGCATGATTTATTGGCATGCAAATTTTTGTTGACTCTTCCCGCTTTAAGAAATTTCGGGAAATATCCTGAAAAGATCGGAAAGCAGTTCGGAATTAATTAACCGAAAACGTGGCCGACGAGGTGTTGGTTAATTAATATTCTACCAAAAAGATACATCGAACAGGAAGCAATCAATTTTAGAAAAGAAGGATATTTTGCGACAGTTTAATATCTAAAGTTGTACATGGGCATGAAAGTTAATTCACTTACACTTTCTTCGTTTTAATAAAGCACTCTTTAGTTCACAATGACGTTTATGAGAAAGGACAATTCTCTTTCTTAATAGCAAACAAATGTACAATTTTTAATGAAATCACGCAGAATTTGTACTTTTGACGACATTCTTCTACTAATGTTCATTTTAGACAAATTAATTACAGTGAAACAAATAAAGAAAAAATTACATAGATCGTACACGGTAAAAGAATTATCCTTGAATAAAATAAAAAGCGTTATCACTATGCTATATATTTGTAGCCTGTAATAATTTCTGAAACACAAATTTCGTCACTTTGATTTTCAATCCATTAAAACCACAATTGTGTAACGTTTAATTCATGGAGATATTATGATCAACCAATTATTAATACAGAAAGTAGCATTTTACTAGAAAAAATGACGGACTCAAAGAAAACAATCGAGCATTCATGCAGCAAACGTCAAAGCACATTGAAAAATAAACCGTGACAATCGCTCTTTGGTCTCGAGGAAAACAAACTGGCTGCAGTTCCAGAAACTGCGCGAAAAATGAACTGACCGGACGGCTGAAAAACAGATACTGCGAGGTAATGAGCTCCAAAATTTGTCTCGAAGAGAAATACCCGTAAGAAATTTCGTCGTCCATGTAGTCTCAAACGCGAGTATTTAATATCACGTGTAACGTAGACCGGTGGACGACATATTTTGCAAAACGAACCTTCAACCCCGTCGCCCTCCTTTTCCCGCGCATACGCATCGCATAATTGTCTGCGAGGCCGGCAAGTAGAAAGTGCACAAGGCTGTAATTTGAAATTACGGTTAATGCGTACATGGAGGTCGTAATGTACCGAGCACACTGCTGAAAAAACAGAGAAGACAAGGGACCCACTGTTGATAAAAGGAAGAGGCAAAAGAAGCAAAAACTGCGGAATAATGAGAGAAGAAGGATAAAAAGTGGGCGGAAGAATGTTCGTTTTGAGAGTTACAGTGTTTTCTCTGTCGCGACAATGGCCGCAAGGAGGAATGTTTAAAAATTCTAAAGACCACCCGCGGTCTTTGTGACTGTACCGTTTAAGTATGAAAGACGTCCTGAAAGCAAACATTTTATGCATACACAATTCCTATCAAACCAAACAAAAACGTTATTGCATTAATATTCATTACAACGTTATGGTAACAGGATTAATCTGAATAAATCAAGAGTCCACGAATTTGGACCTTCTTCTCAAATGAATAGTGGGTGGAAAGAATGAATAAACAAGTTCTGCAGCTATTCGCGGTATGGGCAACTCTTGAATAACACTTGAATTACACGAAAATTCATACAACGTGGTCAAAAGTTGCACCGACAATCCAATTTATACGTTTAGGAAGCGGAAGGACTTTCACTATACATGATTTGATTAAATCGATTGTTAAGTAACTATACTGCGGATATTTATAAATAAAAATTGTTTGGATCAATTGCCAGAAACAGATATTTAGCAGAAACGTATTTCCTCTTTTAATCCTTTTAACATTACACCTACCGAGTTCGAAAACTGACTAATGTGTGTTGCTTTATATGGATGACAAAACTGAATTTATTCAGGCTTTTTCTTACTTTTATCAGAATGTAAGCTTCGATGAAATCTATTCAATGGTTTCTTAAGGAGAAATTTTCTTAGTTTCAACAATTTGAAAGTTAACAATATGAGATCGATTTTGAGTAGATTTCGCGTTAAGAAGTTAAAATTCTTAAGTGAGTTTTTATGATTAGATTGTACAATTAGACTGCGGATTTTTATGTGAAATAAAAATTGTCTGCATTTACTGCGAGATACAGGAACTGCAGCCATACTTATTTCTTTTTTTTAACTATTTTAATGAGTTGAATGTAGTTCAATTTTAAATTCTTTGAATGTGTTTCCTGTTCTGTATTTAATCTACTCGTTTTTGTCATAAATGCACAAAATCTACGAGTCTGCTAGTATTTATTGTACACTCGTCGATTTCTATGCTCGTCTATTTCCCAATTTAGAAAATGTAAAAAGACAAACATTTAAATGTAAAAATTAACTAGCTACTCCTATACCAATAAAGTTGAAGTGTGTAATGATAAGTGGAAGACGGAAAAATAAATACAAACTTGGTATCGTGGCTCTTAGCGTTCTTCTGGTAGGAAGGAGGTGGGAATTTGATAAAGTTTTAGAAAAGTCGTGAATTCTGGTACGCGAAAAATATCGGCGGCATCCATCTTGGACCCTCATCAACTGAGCTCTCAGAGGGTACCTTGGAGTCGTTACGGGCTGTCACGATGGGTCACTCAAAGGTCAACGACACCCGGAGGAGCACTCGCAACTCGTCGGTCATCTAGCAGCGAGTTATGGGGTTGCCTGTTGGCCGTTGTTTTCGCAATTCACCTTTAATACGTCGCCGGGCGATGCTATTATCTTCCGTCTCTGCGTGGAAATTGTATTCGACGGCTACTACTTTGTATAAACGCTCTAGATATAGTATTACCACTTCTGCCAGCGGAACAAACCCGCGTATAAATACCAATGGCTCATTATGAATGCTTGTGTAACACGATAATTATCGAATATGAACCCCTAAAATTCCTGCAATATCGGGGTCATTTGATCAATGAAATCGAAATTAGATAGTTAAAGTTATCCATAGGAAATATTTGTTAACTCTTCTGCATTCTAAAAATACTGGGATCATTGGATATGTCACAGTAAAAATGAATTTCAAAACTTAATTAAAAATTAGTGTCGCCCATATGTGACCAACGCGGCACTTGACGTTTTAACGAAGCATTAAAGGGCCATTCGCACGACCACATTTCCAAGATTATGTTTAGATGAAAATCATTTTCGTTTTATGGCTATACTTAGTCTGATGATTAAGTGTTAATGTCAGGAAAATTTTCATTAGGACGAATTTTATTTCGCTCAGCGAAATTCGTATTCCTTCATTGTTTCAAAATTTCGTCGTCAATGTTATATGATATTTAAAATCTTCGACATTTTTCTAGAGTCATATGACTTAATAACAATTTGAAATAAAAATTAGTAAATGATCCATGAGGTACGTGCAATTTCTGACGTATGATTTTATTATATCCTTACAACCACTTCAAACATAATATACATTATTTTCCTTATTAATAATTGATGGAAGTTACAGCCTCCAGTTTATCGGTCTGTGCGTTTTTTGTGTGAGTCTAGTGAGGATTATTTATATTGCAAACATTAAAGTAATCTGTATGAGAATACTAGAGAAACATAAGTAGAAAAGTTATCTTGTAAAAATTTGTACTTTCGCAATGATCTTTTCTATTTTTGTATTCATTTGAATCTGCTCACTCAGTGATTAGAAGTATATTTTAGCATATTTTACAGTGTGCATGTTTCATTAAATAGGTGGAAAAATAATTGCGGTTTTCGACGATTTCAACTTTAGCACTTGTTTTAATCCTAGAACTACACTTTCCTATTTTTCGGTACAAGCAACATTATGGGGTACGGTTGATCCAAAATAAAATCTTAGTAATTAAAATGTTATTTATTATTGTCGAAATATAATAAAACATACATGATATATTATATGCAATATAATATATAACCTCAATTTTTTAGTATTTACTTACACGTTTCCAGACAAATTAAAAATTTTGTGAGGTTGACGGCACCTCCAGAGGGTGGTTTTAGGGTTAAGATAAATTGTTACATGAATAGTGTTGGTGTACCGTTGTGAAGTGTGTAGTTCGCTTCGTTTATTTATGCAGGTGATAATCCATATTCAATCAAAGTTAATGTGAATTAGCAATTACTATTCAACAAATCATAATTCAACCATTCAACTGGCATTACCCCCGACCTTAGACCAGTCAATAGTATTAATGACCCATTCTAGAAAATAATCTAGACAAAAAACTATTTTGAAAGTGAATTACTTTTATCATTTCGTAGGGTCCATTTGATAGTGTAAAAATGCACGGTGTGGTAATGTTTTCGAATGCGATCCAAATGGAATACGAAGTCACAAAAATTCTATCCATTGTTAATTGATGCACTTTGTCAAATTCTTTATTTAATCGAAAAGCCTTAAAGTATAATATATTTTTAAATACTTCATTCGATTTATATGCCACCAGAATAAGTGAACGTATTTCTCGTTGGCAATATTGTGTAAATGCATATGGGTTTTATCTATACACAGTAAATATCTGTATTTTTTAAACATCAGTATCACTTCAGAGTGGAAAATTCGAAACTTCAATTATTTTTGTATTGACACAATCGTTACTCCTGGGGTAACAAGCAATACAAGAAAATAAAGCAGATAATTTATTTTCTAGGCAATTAGACATTGAAAAGACTAAAAAAGTTTATCAAAACTTTAAGTTTGTAATTATATATTTTGTATATCCATAATAATAATTATATAATAACATACTTAATAACAATAATTAATTAATAACAATTAATTAACAAACATAATTAATAACAATAATAACAGAGTATATAATAACATATTTATATAATGATACAATAACAACATATCATAACATTAATTACATATTTTGTATATCCATAGAAACGTAGTTAAAAATTTTCAGAATATCTCAACCGGTAATGGATAGAAGTCGGCGCTAGTTAGACTGGATTTTATGCATTTACGATTAAAGTGCAAAGATGACATTTAAGGTTGTTAAGCCATTAGAAGAATTTGAGAATACTGAGGTATTGTTAGCAACTTACCAAAATTATTAACAACTTTCTATTTATTTCATTTGCAATTCATGCAGAGACCTACTACTTTGCATAAGAGTCCACAGTAAAGTGATAATATATAATAGATGATGTTATCGGATAGTGTAAGCTGAAATATTATTCAGACAAGTTGGTAGTCAAGAAGAGTCCTCATGTCTCAAGAGATATAACATCCTATACTCTTTTCTGATTTTATCGAAAGGAGTTTAGGTCGTCTATATGATAGCATTTATTCCTCTCTATGTACCAAGTATCATCGCAGTGCAATCGAGAAACTTGGATCAAAATTTGGCCATGTTTATTGATCGCGTCTGTGTATCCTACGTTTTCAAATTTTCTGTTAACGGCAATGCTTTAATAATAAATTACCTCTACTAGTTACTCTAATTCGTAACCGTTTGTGTGCCAAGGTCCGAAGGCAATCCGCTACCGAAACGCTCGCAGTAACTTTCGATCAGTAGAAGTGAGTGTTGAAAAAATAAAATGGCCAAAAGTTAACAGAAAGTTCGATTATTTCTGCAGCCCGTGCTCGAAAACGCCAAAATCTCTTGGCCAGATATTACGCTTTGGTTCCGCTTCTGAATCGAGTTCATTCACGAGCCTCTCCCTTTGCCGGAAAGTTTAACCGTTCGCCGACCCCGGTAGTATGTACACGAACGACGTCGTGTGTTTCGGTCAAGCTTTCTCGGTGAACTTTCGGCGAAAGTAGTACCGCGGTAACCGCGCGCCGTCGAAGAGAGCCTGTCACGATCGACTTTCTCCATTGGAATGACCCTACTGCGCCGCAATTCCGATCAGAAGCCCGATGTGTTTTCGAGTTGGTCATCGGTCGCTCAAGGTGGACGCGAATCGATATATCACGGCAGGCACTCGCAGTTCGCGCACTGCGCCGCGGAAAAGTGGATTTCGATAACCTAGGGACGCTCTATTGCATTTTTATTTAGTTTCACGGGCATTAAGCGGCAACCTGATTACCGTGCAACTCGCTGAATGGAACGGCAAAGTGACTGGGTAGAGGGATGAAAAAAAAGAGCTAGAGAGAGAGAGAGAGAGAGAGAGAGACGCGAACGAGAGTAGGGTTGCGCGGCGGCTATGAAAACAAAGCAGGAGGGAACCGAATTAAGTGTCTCGCTCTCGAGTATCGAACGGCAATTAGATTCACCCCTCCGTACTTTCGCCTCGTTTTCCGAGCGCAGCTTACTTCTATAATTAGTAGCCCGGTTAGATGAACGCGATTAATAACACAGCATATTAATCGACGCCGAAATTGATCCCTATTAAAGCGCGCCGCAGTCGTACGAATGGAATTTATGGCAGCGACCATTTGTCTTCGGCAATATACGATTAATGCCTCGATCGTAGGAATAGTGACGTTTTCTGAGACTTCAATTGATTCGCCCGCTTAACCCTCAAAAATGATCGCTTGTGGGATCCTAGAATCGCCCGCTTCCGCTTGATACTTTCGAGCAATAAATCCTATTTGAATTGTAATTTCGTGCTTTAACCAGTTAGCTATCGCTTCCAAAAGTGTGTAAGTATAGTTATATATAGTATATAACTATAGTTATACTGTATGTGTTTGATTATCTTCTTCGTTCAAATACAACGCATTTATAAAACATACAATTTGATGAAAAATATCAAGATAATGATCCTTCTGAACACATTGACTGTCAAACCTATTTTAAAGCCATTTGTTCTGGACACCCACATTTATTTTTTTCTTAAATAAATAACAATAAATAAAAAATGATATGTAAATCCGATTTGTGTTCGCAATGAACCTTTAACACTAAACCTACCGTACAATAAAAATGATTAACTTTATAAAGTGTTTAAAACTGTGTTGCTTTATAAGAATTATAAGACTAAATTTATTTCGACTCATTATGTTATGAATGTATAAAACAACTCACCAATATTTTCAATTTTTTCTGATGCTTTTGTTGTTTTACATTTAATCTGCTCATTTCTGTGACAAATGAACAGAATTATACAATGTTTCAAAATCCCTTGAATGCTCCTGCTGCTCCGTATTTCATCTACTCATTTTGTCATGAATGCACGAAGTGGCGCACAAATATTTCCGTTTTTAATCTACTCGTTCTAATAATACTAATAATTAATAATAATGTCGAGACCACGATAGAATTCGACGATACCCGGTGTGATTGGAATGGATATCGTGTAGAAGAGGAAGACCAATATGGCCTTAGGAGTTTCCATGAACCTATTACACCCGAGGGTATTATCGACTTAAAATAATGGTCGTCGTAACAATCGATGATAGTTATCGCTGGGTAAACAAAAGAATGCGCGAACGGTGGTTAGATACTGATACGAGGTCGTAGACCGAACTGGGTACGAAAAGGAAAGGGGGGAATGAGGTATGTGTTTAACCATAGAAAGAGGTGCGGCCGAGGGAGGCTGGCAAGGGCGTAAGAAGATGCACGTAGCGTGAGGTGCGACAAGAATGGAGGAGAGGTAAATATTACATAAGATACTCGCTCTCCCTTTTCTCTTCCGTTGCAAACTCCATGGATGTGTCCCTCCAGTCGATATCTGCTGCCCTCAATATCTACCACCCTCGCCTATACCTTTGCACCCCATACTCTCCTGCTCCTCTATATTCTGTCCTCCACAGTCTTATTCCTGGGTCCATTACCCGTTTATGCCATTTTTATCCACAAAATATTACATCGTAAACTAAGTATCCGTGCTCCCTTCCTTCTATTTCTTGTTACAAAACAAAAATATACGATATATTTTTCCGGTAAATTGTTGTACATCGTGTTTTAACCGTTCTTTCAAGTCCATATGTCAGAATCGCGTTTCTCTTGCAAAAGAAATTGATAAGTTCGAAATGAACAAATTGTAATCATGAGTACTTAATTTGCTACAGTAAAAAATGCAAGTATTGTAATAAATATTGAAAATGAGGAGTGAAGTATTGCAGTGAAATTTTCTGTTTCTTCGAATGTCTGTAGTACTTGAAGACAAGTATTTGTTAGTTTCTCGAGAAGCCTGAAATATCTCTTCATATTTCCTAAAATTTGTGGAGCTTCATAATTTGTAAAACCAGAAGAACTTTGTAATATCTTCTAAAACATATATGATTAATATATAAGAAAATGTTCGGTTATTACGAATAACTGATAGTTAGACTTTAAACGTTTCTTATTTAAAATTTAGAATACAAATCAATTGCAATCTAAAAATATTTATATATATTTGTATTACAATTTTATTACAATTTAAACTCGTAATAAAACTGCATTATAATTGATAACGTTAATCCCACTTAAAATCAACGAAATCAAATGATATTTAATATATTATGTATGCTAAAAATGACGCTATATGAACTTAATGAATAAGGAGTAACATGTTATTCAGAAAATATTTGTAAGCAATAAGAAAGAAACTGATGTAAGTCACCGTACACACTTACATTGTATTTATATAAGATTATATATTACACAATCACGATTGTTTGGTAACTTCCTATTTGACAAGATGCGGCAGAATTATCAAATAAGAACACCAAAAAGAGAAGAATTTCAAAAGGCGAAATAAATATAAGAAGAAATACGGCATTATGTCTCGGGAAGATGTCAGCGATTCAGTTGAGTTTACTACTAAATCTCGAGTTTCCCTCTGATTGTGTACGTGCATGGTTTGCAGCAACAGTGACGCAGTGGCAGCAACTTTAATCCATACCTAATACCCCTAAAGATGGAAACGTGACGTTCTCATAATCCCAGGTATTACGGGGAGCATTTGCCTTAATCTTATTAGCATGCAGCGCCTTTGTATCACGAAATACTTTCAATGCATTCTCATTCCAGTTGAGATGAACCTTATTGCCGTACACGTGTGAATGGTGATCGCTTTTCCACCTTATTCCCGGCGTCGCGTCGCGTCGTCCGCACGAACATCAAGAATATGTATAGTAGCCGGCATACGGGACTCGCGCTATCTGACCTGGATGTATAGTTGTTCTTCCTTTCTTCCTCCGCACAGTGGTCCCGTCATGCTCCGCAGAGTTTCAAGCGAGCAATACGAGGAATAAAGTATTATGCCTGCATCGTTGAACACGGATTTCGCATTTTCCAACCTAATGGCTCTTACAATTTGGTTAAACACTTGGCTGATCCTTTTCTGAAGGTTCCGCGATCGTTCGGCATGTTTTCGCCAGCGTCTTATCGATGAGAGATTTCAAGAATTTCAATTCCTCGAGAAGAATCGAGACTTAGTCTCGGAAATACTGACTTCGTTGCTTCGACTACGTCACTTCGTCAAGGTCTTCAAAAATTTCGTTTTCTGATCCATTATTTTATAATTTAGTCTGCGAATTTTACGCGTTTGTGAGAAAATTAGAAAAACATTTGAGAGATTTAGAAATACTGCTGCATTATTCTGAACTCGTTGAGCTGTTATAGCTCTGTGCAACTTTGAAGTCACATTAGTTACAGTACTTTAAAAGTACTTTAGTAATAGTAGGAATACTTCAGTACTTTGAAAGTACTTCAATACTACTAAAAATGCTTCAGTATTAGAAAATACCTCAAATAATGATTGTTTTGGCTAATTTTGAAACTATCTCTTGCTTAGTTTTACAATCATTGTTAATATCCACATCGAACTTAAACCTAATTCTAAGAAAATGATCCCGATATCGAATTTATTTGTTTATCATCATATTCAATATAATATCATTCTGCCACAAAGTCAGACCATCAGTCTCCTACACAAATTCCTCTTTAAAAAGAAAAAACTATTGTTTCGAATTCCGTGGTCAGCTGTTGATCTTCCCTTGAGAGTCCTAGGGTTAACGCATAAGTTGCTGGTGATGTTCCAAATTTCTTCCCACCGTCTCTCCTCATATTCTCCAAAACTCAGCCAATATTTCAAAATATTCATGGCAAGGTGAGCAGCCAACATTACTTACTCCCAACGAAGTGGATGCTATAGGACACGGTCACGCAACGTAACGACACCGCGGTACGACGATTTGTAAAATAACCTGACGGTGTTCCCTTGTCCGTGCACCCCATCTCTAGCGCGTATGAAAAAAGACAAAGGCCTTCATCGCACCTGACCTCGCCGCCATTCTTTGCCTTCCTCCCGACTGCTAGTCACTAGAGTCCACCGTAATCACGAGAAAAAAGCCACGAGGGAACTACATACTACGCCGTGTAGTACGTACAAGCGGGTGAGGTGCGCAAAAGGGGGTAGGGGCGTACGGCACGTTCTCTTTCTTTCTATTTTTTTTTTGTGTATCAACCCACGAATACTCGTAGCGCACGGGCCGTAGAAGCGGCCGCGTGCATAATGTATGAGTGACGCGAAAGCCCGTCATTTCAAGCCGCACGGCCGCTTTCTTTTTGTGACATCGATCTGGTGGCATCTCAATAATTCAGCGCGGGAACGGCGCAAGGCGCGCAAGCACCACACCGCCATTGCCGCGGCCACCGACATCGGTGTGTACCATCGCCTGCATCACCATCGTTGCCTACGCCAGCACCAGCCCATAACGTTTCTTTGTTTCTCGATGCCTTCGATAGTCCGGCCACTTGCTCCGGAGAAACCCCTGTAGGATAGTACCTTCACTCGGATATGGTAAGAGTACCTATTATGAAACGCCGACGAATTGTGACCCCACCTTGAAACAGTAGCAATACAATACGATACAATGGAAAATAGATACAGCATATGAAATTAGATGTAGAAAATCTATCCATATTTTTCAACGTTATTCTTTATAAATATAATGACACAAAATGCTTGTATGTAACAATTGTATATTTCAGTTTCGGCATTGTCTCGATTTATGGAACAGTTGGCATCCGTGCTTCATATTCAATATTCCTATTACGGAACGAACATTTCAAATGCGTGTTCCAAACTGCGAACATAATAAATGAAACACGGGAACATGGTACGAAAACAATGTCCTATAATAGGTACTGCACCGTGCTTTACCAGATTACCCGTATTATTTTTTATTCATATTAATATTTCAATGTTCATCACGTTATCTAGAAACATTAATCTATCGAACAATAGCATAAATATTCAACACTGACACGTTTCAGTTGTAACAATTTCGATGATAATCTTATACCCCTGCAAAGCGTCCCACAATAAGTACTTTTACCTCATATTAGATAGGTATCTGATATACCCATCTGAACCGCGTGGGTTCCCGAGTAGCCATGAGATACTCGGATAGAGCAGAAATACTCGAGTATCTCGTGAGGTAGCCGATTAATGAGTATCTCATAAACAAGATCCTAGAGAATCTTAATTCTCCTAAAATTGAAGATTAGCGTATTTTAAATTCTGGTAAATAGATAATTATAATAGAGTAGCACATATCTCTTAAGTAGACAGCTGATTTTATGTATTTACACAAAAAGTGGATAAACGAAACCTAGAGTATTGAAGACCCAAGAACGTTTTAAAAATCCTATCGCTTTATTCTCATTGTATTAACTTCTGTTTCGTACGATCGACGAATTACAGCTTATCATAAGTTTCAGCTCTACACAGTGTAGGCCACTGTAGGATATCATAGGGTAGCGTTCTGTCTTCTTTCCTTGACCGCAACATTTCGCGTCGGACCTCGATACGATCCCGTTCCCGTGCTCCACGATCGGACTTATCAAACCACCCCCGATTCAGCTTCCGACGCTTAACCGCCTCGCGACCCTCTTTCCTCGGCTCCGCAGCCCTCCTCCCGCTTCGTCGACCCTCCTGCCACACGACCTCAACAATGCCGCCCTCGCATCCGGCTGTCACTGACAAGCGGCCAACTCTTAGCTAACGACAAATTAACACCAGACTTGCGCAAACTGTATACACGCGCGGCGAGTGCTTTAATGCTGGGAATCTTTCCAGGACCATTGTCACGAGTAACGGAATTGACGGACCTGTTTTATGGTTTGTCTGACTTACGGAATTTGATATCTGTTTCTTACCACGTTGATTGTGGATTTTATGTGTTTCTGATAGAAATGAGTAGGCGGGATAGTAGACGCATTGACGATAGAAGTACGAAATTCTGATTAGATAATGTTTTGTAACCTTGACAAGATCGATTTATTTAAACTTCATACGATGTGTATTATATGATTGAAGTGCAGATTGTTAGGTGAAAGAAAAATTCTCTGCCTTGATGGGAACAAACAGGAGTTACACATAAATTTATTTTCTTTATCAGCATTTTTAATCAGCTGTAACTAACAGCTCATTGTCATAAATGCATAAAATCTGCATAATGGAGTTTATCTAACAATTTCTCATAGAAATGTTTTCACAGTAGCAGGAATTCTAGAAGATATCATCAGAAAGAATTCATTTTGGCTGGTTTGGTAGCTCTAGTGTTAGAATAATTTAAAAACATCGCGGTATCAGCTTCAGCTTGTTAAAATTATTAAAGAAGGAAAGAAATTTTTGTTTGACTTGTTTTTCTTGCATCTGATGCAAACAGTTTTCATTTTATACAAAGATCCGTTGCCTACTCACCATTAAAAGCAATAAAAGAAAATTTTTAATTTTTAAGAGCTTTGCTATAAAAGTTCCTTTAGTCAGCTCTAATTATTGACATGTTTATTGAATTAATGATTAGTAATTCCATATAATCATTTCTGCAGAAATTAGCAATTTTTATTTGGTAAATGACTACATTATTCGTCAAAAGTAGCTCTAAATGTCGGAAAAGACGATGATTTGTTGGAGAAACGTTTGGTGAGCGTAATGAATTTGGTAGGATTTTAATCAAAGAAGCTAACGTTTTAATCAATGTTTGACCAACTTCGGAGAAGAAGGAGATATATTTCCACCTAATGTTACACTATTATTATTTTTCTCTCGTATTTGAAAATTGATACTTCAGTCAGGATTCATACTAATAGTAAATAATTTCATTGGCATATAATTATTAGTAGTTCATAATTGTTTTAAAATATAGATTTCTGGACCTCTATCAATTTTGTCATCATAACGTCTGAAAAATTTACTGCTTCAAAGGACGTTAATTCGTGTATCTTTGTATACCAAATTAAAAAATGTCAATACTAAAAATTAACGTACAAAATTTCATTAAATAATGATTATTGTTTTACAATAATATGGTACGTAAATTTCTCTCCAAATATCCCATTAAAAGGAATTAAACACACCACGAAGATTCGTGAAACAATTCTTTCATCCGCTCGAAGCAAATTAATCTTTGCCACAAGTAGTATACGTCACGAAAAAATTCAAGCGAAATCGCTGGTTCATAAAACATCGTGTATAAAAACCAGCAAACCGCTGTCGGTTATGGCGCAGGAAGGGAAGATGATAAATTATAAAAGTGTTGTTTACATGGCCGAGTGAAGAATAATCGTAAGCTGTAAGCAATGCAGCCTAACGGACCGCAAAATAGGAGGCAGTTTATTAAAAGAAGGGAGACAGAAATTTGAAAATTATCGATTCTTCGTTCAATTCATTCGAGTGTGCGACATAATAAAGTTTACGCATGAGTGGGTGCCATTAGCAGGGGAAACAGGACGGTATAGTTTTTATATGTAGATGTCCACAATCGATTGGCCTCGTTCGTCAGGACGCCATTAGAAGAATGTAAAAATTTAATTAAGACGACAATGTTGTAACGCCGATGTTGCCCAGGCTCCAACGCCCACGATTACGCCTTGCGGATAATTAAAGGGCACGAAGTAAACTGAAATTAAAGTCGAAGAGAACTATTCTGCTTCTTTGCTCTTCCTCATTAACGGAAACAAAAATTACGTTCCATAACAGTGCACCGGCTACAATGCGCCATGTTTATCATTTCCTTGGTACGCCGACTACGTGAAACCCGAGGTAAAAATGTTCTCATCGAGAAAATAGAATTCCTGAAAATTTTTGATACCCGCATTATTCTCTATAATAGTCATGTTCTTATCACTGGGGCTATCATCTGATTCGAAAAATTATTTATTGCCCACTCATTTGGAAGAAGATCTCTTTACGCGTAATGCTAAACTCTCATATTTCAACGCAATCAAAGTGTGAACATTTTACAAACATATATACATACTTGCTTGTTTCTTTCATTTTCACAATCAAAGAACGCATGAAATTAAAACATTTTCACTAAAATATTGGTTACATTATACATTTTGTTATACGAATTGTTTCGAATAATTATTTATCTAAAATAATTATTGGAATGAATTCTTTTTAGTTGAATCTTTTGTTCGAATAACAATTACTCATTAATCGTGACAAATTATTCTATCTATTTATTCGCATAATTCTACATTTTATATTCGAATATATTATTTGAATAGAGATTGTAAAATTATTCGAATAATAATGTCAATAATTGTTGAACATTTTGTTTATGTAATTTTGCTGTCGTACAAACAATTAACTTCTCAATTTTAAATTTCATTAAATGAAATACTTTTAGCTGCATGATAATTGTTGACGTGAAAGTGTTAAGAAAATTTGAAATATTCTATAATCTAAAAATGTTATTAACTTTTAAAACAATATCGCTACTCTGTATTGTCACAAATCCATTCGCAGAAAAAGTATTTGATTAAATATTCAATCGAGCTCTTCTCGCCGCCATTGATAACGAACGATGAGAACTGATAAATTCCCATCTATCTACGGTTCTCTAATGGAACCTAATTCGTGTTGATCGTAATCGTATGTACATACCGCCAATCTATTCTTTAATTGTGAATGGAGATAGCAGAGTTTGTCATCGTTAAACCCTTTGGGTCAATATCAACAATTGTCGATCGTGAGGTAGCTGTCCTAGCAAGTATAGCCTCCGCCTTCTATTATATCATTGCCATTCTATTTGCAATTTATTCCCGGTACTGAGCAGTTATGCACGCAGCGCTATCATATGACACTGACAAATCAATACGATTCACTGCTGGAAAAAGGTTGGTTGTATTCAGAAACTTTGCAATTCTACAGTAACACACGCGTACTACAATTGTACGTTCGTTTTTCATGATCAAGTTGACTATACGCATGAGAGTGCAATTTTGAAACTATCCCTTGTTCTTTGCAAGAAGGTTGTGTATGTAACTTTTGTTGGAGCATGTCCATTGTGTATGTCGATAGAAATAAGGATTGAGTGAACACACATTAAAGCGCAATAACTCTTTTAAAACTGGATTACTTGATTTGAAATTTTTGTTAGGTGATGGAAGGACTAGTCTATTAGACAATGATTACCTGCCTTTTTCTAATTTTGCTATTACTTGAAATGACAAAAAAATTAGAAAATAACGTCTCTTTTAAATTTTTTTATGTGAACCTATAACGAAAATATGTCTATTTTATAGTTATATGTTGGTTTATAAATATTAGAAAATAGAATCGTGTAACTTATTCTGTGTTAGTAAGATCACATATACATATAAAGTCATTATGTTTTTACCGCTTTTGTCTTTTGACTTCGTAGAAAGAGTTGACTAAATATCGTATTAAGACATGTTTTCAAGTAACGCGTTTGCTTTAATTGGTAATTTAATCTCGAGGCAGCCTCCGTTCCTCTTTGAATTTCTATTACAATAGTTTTCGTAGAGTTAAGTGTTTTAATTCAGAATAATGGAAATATTGAAATTAAACTGCAGTAGATTTCGGTATTGTGAAAGGGAAGCCGAAGTAGGGTACGAAGTTGAAGCGGAACAGTCTCCCTTTTTCCCTCGCAATGACGTAGTAACATAATTCCATTATTTATAGCCAATATTAGGTACACTGGGGAGCGAAATGAAAGGAACGAGACCACGGCTTACCTTAATTAATTTACGAAGTCCCGGTCTCCGAATGTCCTCATCGAGAAAATAGAATTCCTGAAAATTTTTGATACCCGCATTATTCTCTATAATAGTCTTGGCGGAAATTTCATATTTTTATCACTGGGGCTATCATCTGATTCGAAAAATTATTTATCTGCGCACTCGTTTAAAAGCAGATCGCTTTACACCGGAATGGTATGAGACAATTCATCGTGAAACAAAGACAATGTACGTGCTACAATTTTTAGAGAGAATTGTGTAAACACTTTTTCACGAACAAGGAAATTCACTACGCGCGAAACCTCCTTGCGCCGCGAAATTTAATATTCTACCAAGGATTCCAGTAACTTAATATTTCAGTTGCCTCAAGATATTCATTTAAACTTGATACGTTTACGGACATTTAATAATGAAAGTTCATTTCATATGTGTAAATGTTCATTGAAAATGTCACTGAAGAATTCATTCTTGCATTGAACTGAAATGCATTTTAGAGGACATTTCTATTAGGACATTTCTATCTCACTTTTAACATTCACTTATTACAATACATTTTTATGGAATTCATTATTAGTCATTAAGAAGCCTATCTAATGAACAGTTTCTTAAAGTTACATTTTTGGAGCATAACAAAATTTATTAAATATAAAATTAATTTCATAAATTGAAACACTCACAATAATTAGTAAACCTTTTGCGAAAAAAAACGACTTTTTGTTTCATTCAAATTTGTTTCAACTTAGTCAAATTATTAAAAGGAAGAACATATTTTTATTTACTTTCTATTTCTTACAACCGATTTAGAAATTTTCCCAGACTTTATATAATAGAAATATAACCTACACATTATTGAATTATGCAAATAAATTATCTTCTTTTGTACTTCCCTGATATTAATCATACTCTTTCATACAATAAGCTTAAAAATATTGTATTACAGTGCACTTTCCAAAAATATGCACATATTTTTTCAGTCGACTCCCTAATGTAATTAGTATAACTTTTAATAGGATGGTTAAGCTAAAAATTCTAGCAAAACTTAGCCAGATTGATTTAGCATGTAAACGAATTACATACCCACGGCGATCAAATGTAGCGATTCCACATATGTGCGATAATCAAAGAAGGAAGTCCGGGAAATTCGATCGGATATATGTGTATACATATAAAAGTTGTTCGAGCTCGCGCAGCCGGTGAAACTTTTAACGCACCTGGAGTAGTTCCGATGGATCTCCCCTTCCTCGTTTCCCTAAAGCCCACCCTTGGAGCATGCGGCGTCTGTTAATTTTTTCTCCCCTTTGAAACGCTCCGGCCTGACTTCTACTCTGCTGCGCTTTTTCAACGCTCAATCGGTCGGTCACCGATTGAAGCTCAATTGTAATCTATGCTTTCCGCTTTTGCCTTCTGGCTTTTGAGATATAAGCCTCATTGTCGGAATCCTCGACACGCTGATTGGACCTTCAACAGATTAATATATTAGTCCCTGAAAGTAAATGGGCCGCCATTGTCTGTGTCGTGTTCCCCTCGGAAACAATTACTCGGTCGCTTTTATTCGAGATCATCTGCAAGAAAGTCTATTTTTATTGCTTTCGATCTTTTACTACTGCAGCATTACGTATACAAAAATAATTCATTTGATTTCGCTTGGCTCGGTAAAACAATCTTTAGTATTATGAATAGATCGCGAATTTTATGCATTTTTGACAAAAATCGCTAGATCCGAAACAAAATTGTAAAGACGTGACAAGAATTTGAGAATATTTTTGCATGCATTTATATGTGGCGTATGCAAGTTTTTAAAATGTAATTAAATATTAAGAAATTAACTGTTACTATTCTACATTCACAACAAAGAATTTTTAGTAAATGTATAAAATCATTTTCACAACAAAAATTTGCATAAGAATCCACAGTCTACTAATAATCAACTTAGACAATTTTTATTTACTATAAAAATCCACAGTCTAATTATGATTCTGCGGATCAATAATTTTTACAAATCCGAAGCAGCTGGTCGATATTATTCAACTGTTTCGATTCTTTTGCTATTTGATATTGCATGTATTTCTGTCATAAATGCTTGAAATTCATAGCGTAATTATCACACAAAATCATTCGCTTTGGACAAATACCAGATTGTAACACATATATTTAAAAAGCACAGATATTGTTATTTAAATATTTTTCTTCATTTGACTGAAATGTCGGTCACAATCGGGTGACCAAATTTTCTGTCCAGGTTAGAAATTTTATTTTGTAGGTAGTTTTATTAAATCATATTTTTGTTGTCCTCAATAAATATAATTATACTTACTATACTTACTATCATTTTTACTAATTTTACTTATGTAATTACTGCAATGCTATGAAAATTTATTAGATATTTCATCAAGATTATATTATCATGAATGTTTAGTTACTGCAATATGCAAGAGAAACAACTAAACATTAACAATAAACTTGTAAAGCATGAATTTAACGTAGAATATCTTTCAGAACACTTCCTTCTTGATAAATAATAACATACATATTATCCACTTAAATTTAATGATTCCATAAGATTTTCGGTATCTCGTTAAAATACAAAAACAACGGTCATTAGATTATAACAATTGCCGTAACATGAAAACAAAATTTTATAAGACACATATTGCACGCTTCAAGGATTCGAAGTACGATAATTCTTCGCATTGATAACGAAAAGCCTATTTATTAACGTATTCGCTGCAACTGACGGATTACGTAGCGTTCCGTCAATTATTCGAATGCGTAATTCGTAAACGTTGCTGTCGGCTCTTCGCCCTTGAAACAACATCATAGCGTAGTAGAGATAATCATGTATCGTTATTGATTTTTGATAACTTGTTCACGCAAATAATGCTGGATAACGAACAAAACGTGCAGCTCGACGATTATTAGAAAACTAAACGGGCAGCATCGAGGGAAGAAGAGAACGTTGATTAAGGAGGGCCAAATAAATGATGACTATGAGAACTGTGCTAAGCGGAAAGAGTCGTAAAACGTGAGCTAAGGGATCTGGAAAATCGGGGCAGCCCAAAGGATATTGAAGAGTCATAGGCCGAAGGGTCGGTGGAGCAAGTACCGAGGCAACGAGTTACGAAGGGTTGCTAATCGCGGACTTGGATACCGAGAAACCTGGTAAAAGGATCTCCAGTGGGTTGGCAACGAGGGTTATGAGAAGTCCACTAACACATTCACCGTTGCCCGTAGCTTCTTTACAACGTATACGATATATGAATAATATCTGGCTTAGATATACGTGCCGTGATAATATCGTCCGTGATCAGATTTTGCAATATCCTCGGGAGACCCGTACTTCTACGGAATCGATACCATCCCTGACAACGTTAAAATCTACTTTCTTTGCAAGCCTCCATTCGTAGCACTGTTTCTAGTGACAGAACAATTTCATTTCAAACAGCTGTGTACAAATATGTGCGTACGAATAATGAATGCCATTTTTATATTTAACGTTATCCAAATTTCTAAAAGAAGTTTATACTGTTAGACAAAGCTTGATGGATATGTAAATACGTGTTGAATAACATTTTTAAATTACGTACTAAAAACGTTAATTTTATAACTATTCCTACTTGTATTCGAAGTTATTTATTAAAACAGCTGAATGTCAAGAATTGTAATACGTAGAACATTATCAAATAATGTGAAGGAGATGTTATGAAACATAATCCCAATTTGATTTATTTGCGACACATTTTAAATCCATGAATAAAACGATACAGAAAAGCTTAAAAAAGCTCTGAAAAAGCATATGTAGTATAATTTTACTATTAATTATACTTTGATGAAAGTTTGCTAAACACATATCGAAATCTTTATTTGCGTTTAATTTTTTGTATAAAGTTAAATATAAATGCTTACTTTTTTCACTCGTCCGTCAGATCTTCCTGGACCAATACTCACATTTTTAAAAGCTAGTACATTTGATTATTATTTAACCGTTTGCGTTGGAAAAGATTATTTCCTTAGGAAGGAAACATAAACTGATAAAATGTTAGAAATAATTAGTCTGTTTATATAAAGGATAAAGAATTGTATTGATAGAGATGTTATGAAAGAAAAATTACTAGTTTTGTATCATAATTATTAACAGTTTCGTTACGACCTGTAACGAAATTTTAAGTTTTCATTTAATACTTTTAATTTTAATGCAACGGAAGGTCGGCTTTCGTGTGATTCCTAATTCATGAGATTAACATTGGTTATGAGATTAACATTTCTTAAATTAACATTGGTTCGACAATCAACAACAGGATGACCCAACCTGGTCAGCAGTCGTCACCTGACGACACCTATGTTTAGACTCATTCGCACTCTTTCCAACCCACACGCAAGCTAAGACCTAGCCATAAATTCTTGCCGAAGGCAAAATAGCGCCTCACCATCAACCTTCGCGTCTCTCTAAAATACGTCGCCGCTAACGTGTTCACTCAACAGGCGTGTGACACTTATTCTCACTTTCCTAACACTGTTCAATATTTTCATTCCTAAATGTTCTCTAAATATCGGACAAAATGACAGAATATATTAGCACCGAGTACCAATAATCTAATTTTTAAATTGAGCAATATTTGCAATTTAACATTTCATTTACTGGAAATCTATTCATAGAATTTTATATAGTGCTATACTAACGAGTAAGAGAAATCTAAACATTCTTTTCCTACCTTATAATTCCAAACGAAATTATAAAATAATTGAAATTGTTAGCAATAAAAAATATAACCTTAACAAGTTGTTAACTGTAAATTATAAACTTTCGAAAATTATGAAATCATCGCCCGTAGATGTTGTGTTAACAAGAGAGTTTAATATTATTTTGATCGAATATCATCAATAATTAGACACTTCATTTGTAAAATTTTCTTTAGCTAGTCAAAGTGTTAACGTGAACTCTCAGCACGCATAATTTCACCTCATTGAAGCAACTTATGGAAAATTACACACTTCTAATCTCATCAACGAGACAAAAATACTTTTCCCGCTATTACATTCATCGCCACTACGTTCGTAGTACTTAGAAGACCTCTTGTCTGTCTCTTGCGACGTTACTGTACATTGCAAAGTACCATCATCTCGCCGACATGCAAATTATGGTTGCACGAATGTTGCTAGTATCTCTCGCGAGATTTGACCTGGATTTTCTTCCACCAGTTGCTTCACAACGTTCTGAATATTATAACTAGAAAACATTTACTTCCACTTTTTAAGAAGTTGTGCAATCATAATGTCGTAAATTGAACTGTCATCGTAACTTTGTAGAATTTATTTACGCAGATATTCAAATTCTGACAACTGTATTTCTTATTTCTATATTGTATTTATCTCTCCGAGATTTATCAAAGTTTTAATCAAATACAAGTAGACCTTGTAATTATCCAGCAACTAAATCCAAGTGATTATTATTCAATGAAGTTTTTGAATATTTATAATCTTTATGCAATTCCTGATTTCTCTTCTTTATGTATAATATATCTAAAGTTATCCTGAAACAATTCTTGCTACTAGGATCTTTGTCAACATTTTACTCGGGTCTAGTTAAGCTTCTTGCACATTGATGTGTACTTCCTCCAAAATTTCCTCCAACCAATACTTTCTTTATCTCATATATGTTTTTCTTTCTTGCTTTATAAAATTCTCTGCTTTCACGTTTACTCATGTTTCTGAAATGATAATTTGTCGCTTGAAAAATAGGCTATTTAATATTATTAATGTAACGATTGGGAAACAAATTATTTAATTTTGATATCATTCTTGACACACGCACGCACACACACACACACACACACACACACACACACACACACACACACACACATATATACAGAATAACGATTGGGAAACAAATTATTTAATTTTGGGCTGCATTGTCGTTCTTAGCTACAATGTCTGATCCTATTAATTTGCCATTTCCAGGGTATTTTATTCATATTTGGAACATCGCGTGCCTTTAGCCTTTTTAGCAAAGTTAGAATATTCCATTTATTTCTTTTCATTCGTCTAAAAATAATTTTATTCATTTAAAGCTTCATTTTTTTGGATGATCAAAAATGTTGATTAGTACAAAAAGGGTTGACTTTTCCGTTTGAATGCTACGAAGAACTCACTGTACTACGTGCGACGATCGTCTTCTGTTTCCGCGGCATCGAAGTCACTAACGTATGGCATTGTAACAACTTGGGACCATTTACGAACAACAAACGCTAGCACGTTCACCGCCACGTCACCCAAATATGGGTAAAGCTAGTTTTTAAACAATTTTGAAAATTCATTTTCATTTTTATATATCCGAACAAACTGAATTTGACTAGGATGTTTCGGATGCTAAAGAGTTCTAATTCCATCCCCTATGATCAATTTTAACTTTCTAATTTCGCATTAATTAATTAAATTGCTTTGATATTGTGAAAATTTTGGTGGTAGATTGTTGACGATGAACGTGCTAGTGGCGCCATGATGTACCTCGTGCATCTACGAGTTCTCTCGGATACTATACACGATTGCGTATTTCTCATGCATAGGAAATAGCAGGTACGAAATGTGTTCGAGATAAGCTACGTGTAACATTTTCGTAAATGAAGATAAACTATTTGGAGAAAGAACATGGCAATTTCGGCTTTGTTTTCGTACTATTAAAAGTTAACACTTTCCGATCCGTATAATTAGTATGATTCTTGGCCATCAGAAGTTAAAAAATTTATCTTCTATCGAAAATTTGTCAAAGTTATGTCAAGGTTATTTATCTTCTATAGCAAATTTGTCAGCGTCGAAGATAACTAAACATTAAGCAGGCGAAAAATCTCAATTATAAATCAATGGGCAATTGAACTGATAAAATTAAATTCTATCGAAACATAGATCGCAATCTGAAGAATAACAATAGAAAAATTTCTTGTAAAACTCTGTGGACTATTATACAATTGTACTTGAACAGTTTGGATCCTCTGATAGCGGGTTGATTTTAATATACAGTTACAAAGATACCACCTGGACTCTAATTTTTCAGTCGCCAACTCAAATTAT
Organism: Augochlorella aurata; assembly: GCA_028455555.1. Classification (NCBI taxonomy): domain Eukaryota; kingdom Metazoa; phylum Arthropoda; class Insecta; order Hymenoptera; family Halictidae; genus Augochlorella; species Augochlorella aurata. The sequence continues at coordinate 1,280,622 of CM052168.1, read as the reverse complement.
TAGTAATCTGTACTAAGTCCACTAAGAAGATTAACGTTAAACTAAAAGTACGTCGTTCAATAAATATGAAAAGCAAAAATTGAATAAAAATTGTCAAAAGCATTCATCTCGCGAACATCACATCTACCTTTGCTACTGTAATCTAAGTTGTCTTTGCTGCGGATGGTAACAGCCTGCATAAGCAGATTTCGTTCATTAGATGAGATTTTTGTACGAGACCCTTTAAGCTTATCCGCGCAAACGTTTTAGGTGGTGGTACCAGTTATTAGAACGAATGCATATGACATGACTGAGTGGATCCGATGAAGATTCGCGAGACGAAAAGGATCTGGGAGGGTCAGATAAAGGGCTTAGTCGTTGCAGCCGCAACTCGACAGACGACCCGTGCTTGATAGGGGATGAGTGGACGTCTCGTAGCTAGTCGAGGATCATCCGTAATTTATGGGAGATCGATCGACTTCGCATTGAGCTGCCAGCCAGTGACGTAATCGATCGCGTGCGATTACGTCACGGGATTCTATCGAATTAATACGAGTTAATACGAAGCAGAGGATCGAATATCCGAAAAACTCGGGTCACAGGACACTGTCACGGAACATGCGTTCACGTGTGACGTAACTAATTGTCTCCGCGAGAATTCATCACCACGTAAATATCTTCTAGCTCAAGCTTCGCAACCTTTCCTAACTGCGGGCCAAAATCAACCATGTCAGTGGTACTTTCATTTTTAAAAAACGTTGTTGAGTAATAGTAAATTATATTGAGAAAGTAATTACAATATGCTTTTCACTTTGAATATAAACATTTAAGATTATAATTCTAATTATTACGAAAACAAATTTGACAGATTGTCAAATGGATTACTTAATGACCGGCGGGTCATGGACGTCCAACGCCTTTTGTAGCTGATAGAACCAGATTTACAATTTGTATGCATTTAAAACATAGTTAGATAAAGCTAGCTAAATACAGTGTAATAATACAGATTTTAATAAAATTAGATGTCACTCGAGAATAAAACTCATATACAAGTACCATTTACAAGAAATTCTGATTCTTATTAATATACTTTGGCAAATGAAGACAAAAAAAAATCCGCAATTTGGTATAAAATCTTTTGTAATATGAAGAACACTTTTTAATAGCATAAATAATCAGTAAAACATACAGACATATGTAGGTGGACTAAAGCCTACCATTTGTAGTAAAATGAAAATAAGTAACCGATTTAGGAATGTTGCCTTATATTAGAAGGATCGAGACTGTAACTCAAATTAAAAATAAATTTTATGATCTAAAATGAAACATTGTCGTCAGAAGAGACTTAAAACGGTCACGACTTAATTTATACACAGCTATAATTACAAATGGACATATGAGCGTATGACCCAGTAATCGTCAACTTCTCGAGACGGTTATAGTATAGCTACTTATTCCTTTTTAATACTGACTTCATCGAACCTCCGTGAACTACAGAGAAAAGAAACGGTGATCAATAATTCAAGGGGAGGATAAATGATTAAGCAGCTGGAACGATGTCTCTTCTTGGAACTTTTCATCAGCATTGCCCACGATTTTCCTCGTTCTCTGTCTTATCCATCAGTAAGTAACTACTTAAGTACGGATATTCGTTAATTAATGTTGGAGAAAATCCGGACCGATCGAGGAATACATTTATCAGGTTTGTAATAGCAATATAGGGGAAAATGACGGAACGTTTTTTATCGGTCCCCATGCCTGGGATTTTCTGTCATTCCCTAGGGAGATTGATCGCCTAATCCATAACGTCCCAGATCTCTTACTTTCCATATCGACGCTCGAGTTTCAAAGTCCTTCTCAGACCTCATCGTTCCGAAGCGAAGTACCCTAAGGTCATCAAAAAGCAACGCGGCCTGGTTCGTTCAAGTTTTCCTTGCGAACTTTCACTTGGTCCCTTTCTCCGGCTGTTCTCGGCTTTGCCCTTCCAGCTAAGTAAATATTTTGTCAACAGTTTCGAAAGATGTTGCTTCTTATTGATCTCCCTGTTAACAGAAATCATTTGCACTGTCATAGAGGAGGAAGTAATTTTCCGACATGAGAACGCAAACAAGATCTTTCCTTATTACAGAAACTAAAGAAAACGTCGATACTGGAAATCTGCAACAGCAATACTCCATTTATCATGCAAACACGTTCTTATTGGTCACCGTAAGGGTCGGACTTATATTTATTTCGATTCGGCAAATAAGTAATTACATCTCTCAAAAATTTCGGGAATGTTCCATTTCGTTTGGAAATACTGTTTGTTCGTCGTGTAAATAGATTGCAATGGTTTCGGAATTGTTAGTTAAACTATTATCGGCTACCGAAAATGTACAAAATCGCCATCACTTAGTTTCACCTCTTTTACTCTGGGGATGATGTTAAAAAATGACCGAAATGTCGTGACCCATTTTTAACATACCACTCCGAAATAGTAACTTTCGCTGTTCAAAATTTCCTATTCATTTCAGTTTATTCGATATAAAGTATATCAGCGACTATAACAATCAAAATTACATTTGTCAATAAAAATAATCATAAAAATGATTATCATTGTTTAAGAAAAATCAAGTACATCTTTCAAATGTTAGTTGACAAGTGTACCAAGTTTCAAATTGTAGCATTTTATGCCTTTGTTTAAAAAGTCCTCCAAAAACACCTTATAATCTTAGCCTTCAATGTACAACTAGGAAGATTTTTTCACTAAATAAATCACCTCGACTCCTTCTTCTTTAACTTCGAAAGAAATTACTATTGCTGTTTAAATATTCCGGGTACATCTTACGAATACTAGTTAACAAGCACACCAAGTTTCAAATTACAATACTCAATACTTTTCTTCGAAAAAATTCCCAAACATTGCCTAATAGCCTAAGCCTCAATCTTTGAAGACCCCCTTTGTTGGGGTCACACGGAAAATAACTAATTCGTCACCCCCCGTAAAATATTAAATTGTGGAGGGTGTCCTATCTTGTGGGGAATGAAGGTGACAGGGAGGGAATTCTCCGTGGGTTTGGTCCCCGAGTGTCATGCGTCGTCGTTGGTGGCATGGTTCATCCGCGACTCAATTGGCGAGGAATCGACACGGGCGCTATCCAAATCCGCCATTATTGGAACTCTTGCCGCCTCAGTAGGTACCTGCCGCTGAAATCGTCGACGGCAGAAAAAAGAAAGGAGGGCAGAAAACAGAGAAGAAGAAACGCGGACTGTACGGGGAACAGGGAGAAAACGGAGAGGCAACGGGAGAGGAAGACAGGCGTAGGACGTTCGTAACGTCGGAAGAGCCGGGAGCAATTTCCGGTGGCTTTTGTGCGCCCTTTAAAAATGCGAGCTATGGGGGATGCCGTGCAGGCGGAGAAAAGGGGTAGCGATAAGAGGTCGGTAGAGAGTTTTGCGAATGTACATACGAGTGGTCCTTCTGGACCAACAAATCCCTGGTCGAAAAGAGGGAGGAAGTCGAGAGGTTAACTGCAGGTCCTTTCGCGTTCTTCCTCTCCATTCACGTGCTTCATATCTCCCTTTCTCCGCGCTGCGCTCTGATTTCAGTTTGTCTCCTTATACGGACCCGGTCCAAGTGGCAACGGATTTCCGAATGCCGCTGATAATGAAGGAACTTTTAACGACGGCGTTCGGTGATGTGAATGCCCCTTCTTCGAAATAAAGCGATGTGCATCGGCCGATTATGCTGCAAATGCCTCGTTACTCTTGCCGTTGACTCGCATTTGCAATCATCGTTAATCATGAGCGGCTATATCCGTTAAAACCGCAAAATTGCAGAAGCGACCCGCCCGTTACACGAGTTGCGTGCTATGATGTAAGCCATCCAATATTGCTTTTCACGAAAATGTCCATCTACCTGCAGTTTCTCACGATCAGACTGCGGATCTTTATGCAAAATAAAATGTTTGTATGTCGACTGTAAAATACCAGACTCAGATAAAAATATATTTCTTCATTTAGTAACGTAAACACATCAAGTATAACAGTATTACTTAATCCTTCTAAACTCTTTACTGGTTTGTATTTTACCTACTCATTTTTGCCATAAAGACATAAAATCCACAGTCTATGCTTGATACTTTAGAATGAATCTAATGAACGTCATTAGATTACGAGGACGAAACAATTCTGATAAATCGATGAATAAACATTGAGAAACGTAGCAAATTTCAAAGTATCATGAATAGACGGCGGATTTTATGAATTTGTGGCAAAAATGAGTAGGTCAAATACGAACCAGTGAAGAGTTTTGAAGAGTTTAAGAATACTGTTTCCTTTGATGTATTAACATAAATACGTTTTTACCAGACTCTTGTTTTTTACGGTTGACGTGCAAACATTTTGTGTCCACCTGTTCCATTGTTTTCCCTCTATTATTCCGATTTTGAAGAGAATGCAAAAGTAGGCAAAAAGACAAGGCTGCAGATGAACATGTAGTTTTTTTCCGGCGTATCGTTCCGGCGGATATCATTTCATAGAATTTTGTAGGGGAGACCTAAGCTAGGCGTGTTTCCCCATTACAGCTGTGCTTGGTGTCCCCCTTCACGCATCGAAGACATAAACTGACGCGCGCGCGCACTCGTGTGCGTCATATCTTCTTGAGTTTCAAGCTCAAGGTCATCCGAAGGACTCGCGTGCTTAATCAATGAACTCGTCTTGGCGTCAGCCAAACGTGACAAGAGGGTAGAGCAAATATTTGTGTCAAGACGAGTGATAATCTTAGCAAGTTTCAGGGAATCAGATCCCTGGCGGCAAATCAGATTCCACGGGATCGGATTTCCTTCCCGAAAACGAGACTAAATATGAGTGATTTCTACATGTGACGACCAAGCTGCAGGTGTACGTATAGGTACACGGAGGCTGTGCCATTTTTCCAGGGATGAAATCGCAACCCTTGGTACCTCCCAGTAGTGGATCGGTCCGCCCGGCCGTGTCCCGGATTTCTTTCTCTTTCGGGGACACCAACATGGGATCCTAGCCGGATGCTCGCGCACTCCTTTGATTGGCCGAATGCTATGGGGTTTCATCGATATAAGACGAGAGAACACAGAGAGAGAGAGAGAGAGAGAGAGAGAGAGAAACGAGATATCGGCGGAACAAAGAGAACAGGATCGGGAGAGACTCGGTTATGAAGGAAGGCGGAGGGTGAATTACGAGAACAGGAGACAGCGGGAGCAAAAGTGAGACGAGAAAGGTGAAAGAGAAAGAGAGAGGGTGAAAGAGAAAGAGAGAGGGAGAAAGAGAAAGAGAAAGAGCACGAGTGAGAAAGAAAGAGAGAGAGATTGAGTGAGCGAGAGAGAAGGAAGCGCAGGGGCAAGAGAGGCTCGGAAAACGAGGGCGAAGGACGACACGACGGAAAGAGAAAACAAGAAGGACGTGTATCGGCTGCTCGGAGGGTGCGTGGGCTTTCTTTCAGAGGGTGCGTAGACTCAAAGAGGGGGACATTGGAAGGAGGAAGGGCCGGCAGGGTCGCAGAGGGGTAATAGGGAGGGAATAGGGTGGGAGTAGGGGGATAGATGGAAGTAGGGGGATGACGGTCGGTAGGATGGGTAGTGGGGGATGAAAGGGAGAAAACTAGAGGGTGCGTGTAGGCCTGGGGAATCAGTCGCGGACGAGCTGCGTTCGGGGTTTTATCTGTAGCTCTGTCCCTTCCGTCTCCTTCGCACTTTCGCCGCGCACTCTGTCCCTCTCTCTCTTCTCCGCCACGTACGGACGCGTACGTATATGCACACGCGTACACTCGTGTTCGTCTACACCCACGCGGAAGTCCGCACAGTTCGCACGAGTACGTGGTTCGCGCGCGGGAGCGCCGTGGAAGCGTGGAACAGCGGCTGAACGAGGAAAGAGGACAGGCCGAGGAAAGAGGACAGGCCGAGGAAAGCCGACGAAGAAGAAGGAAACAAGAGGAAGCGCAACGAGCTTCTTTCGCGGAGTGGAAAAGTCGCGGTCGGAAACACGTGCCATATACCGACGCTCCGCCGGATCTCGGCGGCGCGCGTTCGCGCGACGAATTGAACGCGCTTGTGCCGTCCTGCGCCGTGATCGTATCGGGACACGCGACAGTGAACACCGTTTTTGTTTATCCCGTTACGTTTCGTTTGGTTTCGCTGCGCTGTGACTGCACCAGCCAGGAGGACGTCACTTTTCTTCAGCGTAATCGCGAGCGTGCGCGTCGAAACTGTCACCAATGGTTCATATAGCGGAAGTTGTATCGTCGCGTCGAAACGACCTGCAAATGGTGAGTGGAACCGTCGTCGTCGTCGTCGTCGAAATCACCGCAAAACCGAGTCGCGAACTCTCCGCTTGCTTGCCCTCGGACACGGTGTTTTTTAATTAAGAGAAACGCGCCGATCGATCGAATTTCGGTCGCGTGATCGCCGGCGAAGGGCCAGACGTAGGTGTGTTATTGAAATGTAACGAAGTTTTCCGTGCGACGGTGTTTTCTTATGCACGCCAGGGGATTCTGGTCACGAAGTCGTTCGCGACGTATGACTAGCACAGGAAATGCATACGAGGATCGTAAAAACCGGAGCCGATGCTTCTTCAGTGTAGACGCCGCCGTGATAGACGGCCGCGAAAATGCATGGATCCCAGAAGTTTACGAGCACCTCGGATTTTCATGCACGGTCCCTCCTGTGCTCCCACGCGTCTCGTCCTCTGATACCTTGCCTCTTTACATCGGTTGCTCGCTCACGCACCGAATCCGTAAAAGATTTTCGTGCGTCTGTTTACGCGCGGTTATTTCTGGGAGCATGTGTGCTACCGTTGCGTTATGTGTATCCATATGTCGTACAGGCTGTACGCGCCGAACGTTTACAATAGCATCTCTTCTCCCCACCTTTGCATACGCGGACGGACACACCGCACGTGTGCACGTGTACGTGCACGTATCTACGCGTTTCGGTGAGCGTACACGTGTGCATGTGTGCGTACGCGGCGGCGAGTGCATTGAGCACGCGTACGTGCGGGCGCACGCAAAGAAACGCAGCTGCTCAATAGCGGGCGTGTCTATGTTTCGGCCTGCCTCGAACATGCTCCGTGAATCACGCGAATCTTTATCGCGGGACCAGATAATGCCTTTCAAGCGAGCTGAAACATACGATACCCGGATTGATACATCGCCCGTAGAACGTGCTACATGCCGCGTGAAACGCGCCCGAATCAAGTGGCTTTTCATTTACGCGACCGATTATTCCAGAATGGTGGTTAAAAAGTGTCCAGGCTTATAATTATTTGATCGCTTTACGAATTGATCTCTTTAGGCGTAATGGCCACCGTTTATGGAAATTTCGAAGCTTGCAAACAGGTGATTAAATGAGTTTTCTCAGAAATTGGGTGGAGAAGCGTTGTTTTAGAAGGGAAACACGGAACTAAAAGAATGTGAAATGTAAGGATGTACCTAGATCGATATGTTGCTTTTTAGTAGTTACGTGAAACGCGTTAGAATTGTGTGATTTTTAAGTTATTTAGGCTTTTGATTGAGGTGACGTACGTAGAAAGTTTACACACATGTAATTACATGATCGTTGAAGATATTACGCGTTTAAGATATGCGTATGAGGTCTAGAAAACTTGTAGAAAGACACGGAAAGTTCTGAAATGAAGATATACGACCAAAAAAGTGTATAGTATCTTTCTGGTTCAAGCGTATAATGTAACTGTAGATTAAAATATCTTAAAATGACAAAGACGAATCCTAGAAGAAACGTGAACGTACTACAAATGCGTAATATTCAACTGGTGTCTCGAAGTATCAGTACCTGAAATGGTTAAAAAGATGATATTATATTGAAAAGATACTTATAATCGTCACGATTGAATCATTAAAAAATAGTTATTTCAAGAATGCGTGGATTTATCATTGGAGAGGTGTTTTACCCATTTGAACATTTTAGTGCGAGAAGTACGCACCTTCGAGAACTAACATAAGCAAGATTGAAGAATACGGAGTCAAGTAGTTAACTGAAATTAAGAAGAAGGAAGTTTGTAACAAAAATATTTTCATCTACAGAAATTCTGAATGGAACTTTTTAAAAATAGGCATACTAACCAAAGTACGGGTTTCAAAATAATTTAACCTGAAATAAACGCTTAAATTCTTCTTTAAATCATGTTTAAATGCATTACATTTCGTTCTATGTAATTTGTACGAATTTCAAAGTAAAAAGTTAAATTACGGCATTTTGTTAATTCAGTTTGCATTTCACTCCGTTTGCGTAGAAAACTATATAAATGGTTTTTTGAGAGAACGAAATCCTTAACATAGTTTTGTAGATAACACATTTCCATTAATTTCGAGTTATCAAACTATCGTATGTAGCGAAATGTAGGAAAAAATTCGTAAAAAAATTTAATCTACTCTTTAATGAGAATTACGAGCTAATATTGCTTCAGCGTTGCATAATTTTTTTATACAAAACCGTACGTCATTATCGCGTGTAAAACACAATTTCTCGATACTTCTTTCGCGATATTGTTCTGTCGAGTTGTTTTGTTGTTCTCTTTTGCTAGATTTCCAATAGAGGAAGCAACTGGAATGTTTTATGAAGAGAGGTATAGCTCTCGGGCTTTATTCTTATCCGGAAATGGACTTTTTCCAAATTCAGTAGCAGGAAAAGACTTCGTAAATGGAAATTTTTTTTATTACTATTCGGTTCTAAACACTGAACGTTGAAAGGTCTTCGATTCAACGCATTTTTTAGCCAAGGTATTCGATATAGATATATAAGGTAATAGTTATTCACGGGATATCTGCAAAGTTTCATATAAAATTACGCTTTTAATACTGTTAGTTCCTTTTTACGAAAGTTTAAAAAAAAAGATTCGAGCAGACAACGTAGACTATATCATTTCTTGGTGCGTAATAAAGAACTCTCATATTATAGCAGGTTTTCTGTTGTGTTCAATGCTAAAGTGCCATACGTCAAATGCGAAGGAAATTTTCCTGTTCCTTATCAGAATAATTTCTATGAAGTGTACTTCGCTGACGATGCGATACCAAGCAATTGCGGTACCCTCTTTTCGTGCCTGTACACAATTTGACGCATTCATTACATCATTTACATATTTCCTTCCTTACGTATTCCCCTATTGTTCATACCTACGAAGAATATCTTGAATAAATTTTTTGACACGAAGCAATTTTAATTCGAAGAGTGTATTCGCTTTATTGCTCAAAAATACTCGTACGTGTCTAGATATTTTCATCTAAAAATTTAGAAATATATAATTTATGAAGAACAATGGGGACGGCATTCAACTGCGTTATTTCTTCTTATTGAGACCTTTTGAAGATGTATGTAGGAATTTATGTACAATAAGGTAAACAATTTAGAAGTAAATACAAACGTGCCAACAAAAATAGATGCAATCAAATGGTGTACATTTTAATGAATAGAATCGGGAAACCAATTTTTATGTCTCTTTGAATATTGTAAAATTTTTTATCATTTAACATTTAAGGAGAAAGTATTATTTGTAAAAGTACCTGTTTATATTATCTCTACTTTAACTGCCTACAAACTCGATTAACATTTATCTTGCCTCAATTTTCTGATCGGAATAAATTTCGTTCTACTCTATGGTATTTCAGCATCCTCTTCTCTGTACTTTTCTAAAAGAAATAAATTTCTTATGAAATTTTGTGAAATTATGGGGTTTCCAACAATTCCAGCTCTCTTCGAAAATTACCCGCCGGGGGACGGTTAAAATGCAATATTGGCTTGGAACGTGCGTTCCGTTCGCCTGCAGGAAATAAATTATTTCACGTAAACATGTCTTCCTGTCGATAGGGCCTTCCTTCGCGTTGACGGTTGCCTGTGCTACACGTGCGGTACGCGATTGTATCGGAAACGTTGAACAGAACACATGACAGGTTCTCACGAGAAGACGCGCCGATGTTGATGCAGAGACGTACATCAATTAATGCAGCAGCACACGTGAATGTGCCAGCGCATAACGCCGTGGTAATGTAGCTCGCCACACGGTTCAGCTGCTTCGCTTGGCTCATCAATCCTAAAACCAGACCTCCTGTTCTCCAACTTGCATACCGCGTTGGACTCGAGTAGGAAGCGCACCGATATACATCGATATTTATAAACCCCCACAAACTTTCGTTAATGTTACTTCCTGGGCGTGGGGGCAATTACTGGTTTTATCTGAAATTCATTTTACACCTTGCTAAGCTATTCAACTCGTCTACGCAAATAGTAATGCTATTCTTTCACTTTTTAATCGATACAAAATTCTTTCCTGTTTTATTCTTAATACGTTCAACGACTGATGTCCCATAATATAGCAATGTTCTATTAACATTTTAATCACCGAATCTGTACAAATGACTGGTTTCTAATTTTTGCTCTTTTCAATCTTTTCAACAGTTATAGTATTCAAGTAAATGATATTCGTTACTTCCTGTAGTGACAGAAAAGTTACTACTTCTATTTAATATTCATTTTATAAAATTCATTTACGAAAACACGTGTTCAATTCATAACATTAGAACTATGTACCGAGCGCTAATCGCGACTACTGTATATTTTTATGATAATATATATAATAGCAAAATTGGATTTCCTCAAATTTCGTATGATTCTTCTTATGTAATAAAGAACTTTATCAAAAAGTTTTTCATACAAACGTTTCTACAATTTCAGTATCTGTAAATGAAAAAATTAAAAACCAGTTAACGACTTTCCTTCTTCCAAGGAATGAGTAAAGCAATCTGCTATATAATTAAAGCCTCTATCACCTAATATTATTCTCCTAGCAACTCTTACACGATCAAATATAATTTTCTGCAAAAGAATTTCTGATTTCCAAAATATAAGTAGACATTTTACAATTTATGAAATATAAATGTTGAAACCTCTTCTAGCTTTAAGAAAGTTATTTGTAATCATATTATACATAGGAATGAAAGAGAAAATAGTATGTACGTTGAAGTGGTAAGTGCCTGCAATCGACAAGATACTCGAGTCAAGTCGCACGATCCCAAAATCGAACATTGTTCAGGTGGATGAAGTCTGTAAAGCACTTTAAGACCGCGAGATTCGGAACGAAGCGACGCGAAAGCCGTCGTTAAACGTTTATGAAAGTCGTATCCGAATGGTTTCCTAACATCTGTCGGATAAACCGGCGGCAACGGCAGCAGTCGTTGATTGACGTAGACGACGTCGTTGTCGTCGCCGTTGGCGTCACGAAATAGAGGGACGAATAACGTTTGACATTTAATGCGCACCCAGGCATTGGCTTAGATTACAATCGGTGAACGGTGATTGGCCTGGGGACGCGAAAGCTCACTCGACTCGAATGCTCTTTCGCCGGGGCTGTAGCCGACTCTCAAATATTTGTACAGTGTTAGGGAAAAAAGTGATCGGTGGCGAGTAAAAAAAAGAGTGAGAAATTGGATAGGCAAGCGAATGGGTGTTTCGTGCCGAGCAGGCGCGGTGTGTAAAAAATTTGATATCGAAACAGTGCATCATATTCTACAGGGGAAACAATTGAAACGGGAAAATGTGCATGTCAGATAGAGGGCAGCATTACCCTTGTTTAATGAAATGTTTGAAACCTTTGAGTCCAAGGTTGGAAATGCTAATAAACTGACACCGTTTAACGTATGCTCGATCGCATTCCCTGGCACGACGTAGTATTTGAGAATGTGTAATAAGTTCGAAACTATTTTAATTTCAGACCTTGGATATTCCATTCGACCTAGAACATTTTTGTTACTAGATTGCGAAGCGGTCGCAAAATTAAACCTTTCTGGAAGACACAAGACAGGAATAGCTTCTTTGTTTCTTCAACTACCTTAGTAAATTGAAAATAATATATCCATATTCCAATATTTCTTTAATCCTTCTGCTGTCTTAAACGTTTTCATTTATTTTTTATTAGAAGTGCGTGAAATCTGCTGTCTATTTCATAAATTTGTTGGTTTTATTTATTATTATTATCTCTTTACGTTTAGCAACTTGTTAAATACGTACAAAGCTAGTCTTATCTTTTAAGTCGTTTAGTATTATCTTTCTAATAACGTTTCTATATATGTAGAAATTGTAGATATTGTTAGAAAATAAAACATTGTTAAGAAATTGACAGACATTGTTAAGAAATAAAATTATATTGAAATAGTCTCAAATGGACAAGCAACCACTTGTCTAACCCGTAAAGTATACCTCGGTAAACAGTATATTTTCCATATTTGCCGTATTTAATACTTACGACATAAGATTAAGTTGTCCAAGGAAGACATTTTTAATTGCTTAAAAGCCCTTGTCTTTCAAGAATTATTTAAACACTTATTTAAATAATATAGATTACCATAGAACGCTGCTATGATTGTTGCGAAATAAATACAAATACAGTTTTAATATTATATAAAATGAAATGTTTTTTGAAAATTCGAGTTCAGTTACAACGACGTGCAGGTGCCCATAGGAACGATGCATGTTCCTTTTCTCTGACAACTTGTATCCACGTAGCTAGTTGTATTCTTTATCATACTTTCTACAAATATAAACTAAATATACATTAGGGTGTATATTTGAGATAGTTAACATATTTTCGTCGTTCAATCAAAGAGCATTAACTATATCGTCGAGTGCCGGTACAGCCATTTCCAAATCTCTGACCATGTGACGCAACATCGATAGATCGACAACGTCAACTCGATCTTTCCTCTGTGAAATTCTTCTCACGTGTCCAGTAAACTAAAGTGGCGAAATGTCAGTGAAAAGGTGATCCTCGATTAAGTGATAAAATAATTATTTGTATTGTGTTAGAGAAGTGTCAATGTAATTTTAGTGAATAGATTAAATGTTTAAAACAAGTGGAAGTGTTTGTGATAATTGAAGTCACAGAATAGAATGGGAATTGGAGAAAAAAGTTGAAAGGTAAACTTTTTTTTTTAATTGGTTGTACGAAAAGTTGTCGCCTATTAGAAAGTCATCAAAATTGTGTTATAAATGTTAATGGTCACTCAATGCATAGGTCTGACGGTTTAGTTTCTTTTTAGTTTTCTGATCCCTCTTAATTCTATGGACAGGGTTTTCGCCAATTCGTTCAGGCGGTTTTGTAGCTAATTTTTATGCTTAATAAATTTGTTGGACCAATTTTACATTCAGATCCTTCTGTAGATAAAACACGGAGCGTTTGTTATTTCGCATAGAGCTTTGTTCTATAATCATGGAACTCTGTATTGAAAAGGTATCAAAATCTTCCTAAAAGTAAAAAAGTGAAAGGGTTAAAACTTAAAGTGAATGGGTTACAACTTAAGGTAACAGGGCTGAAACTTAATGTTAAAGTGTTAAAACTTAAATTGAAACGGTTAAACCAGAATGAAGAAGTTCTTTTGAATTCGTTGCTATATCTCTAGAAAGGAATGTACTTTTTTTTATCATTCGATAATTGGAACTTTTCTCGACAGCGATATGATAGACTGAAACTAATCTGAAAATCCCAGAAGCAATCCGAATTGTATACTTTGATTATCTGGCAGCGTGTCAGTGAGTTGTAAGCTTGATTCGTGGTTACGTTACAAGTGTGGACGTAGTTGAGACGCATTGATTACATGCGTAAATCGACGTTTGGAGTACGTTTAAACCGACGCAATGTGGTTTTGTGATTCTCTACGCTCTAAATAACGAGACAAAAGGATCTACATAAATTAGGAGAAATGCTTGAGAATCGGTATTACGTTTCTGCGAAAACTTTATGTTCTAATGATTTTTTGAAAGTAATCGACCTTAGCTAGATTCTTACAGTCCGATTATGAAAGTGTCTATTATTCTGATTAATTGTCGATCAGATACCGAAATAGAGATATGAGACATTACAGAATTACATGTACAGAATTACATCAAATTACATTGTTAGTATAAAAATTGCGAGGTGTACAAAATATTTAGACTTTACACTACGTACTTACAAATACTACGAAAATTATAATAAATACTTTCACTAGGATATTTATAATCACTTCATATACTCAACACAAAAACAGTTATAGAAAAATGTTAAATAGCTTCATTCAGTTCCTATAAACATTCTCTAGAAAGTATAAGCTATAAGTCAGGATAAATAATGCAAACTAGAAAATGTAACCTTCACATAACCTAACCTAACCCATAATGTTTCAGTTGATTAAACGATTCTTCCATCAAAATTTTAAGTAAAAATAAAATTGTAACCACTATCAAGTTATTAAACGGTAGGAACAAACAGTAAACAATTTCTAAATTCACGAAAATATAGAATGCTATACGTACTTAATAGTTTATCGAAAACAGAACAAGTAGTTGTAAATATTTGTACACTCAGAACATCGAAAATACAGGAAAACGCGAACAACAAATAAAAATAGTATTTTGATGGAAACTCGATAGCAGAAACGTGAGAGAAATTACAGACATCGCATTTGTCCTAATTTTACCTATTCGTTTCATACGGAACGATCGAATTCGCTCCTACACATTTACAATTTTTCCGTGTGTTGCACGTCACGATGCAACATCGTTCACAGCTTTCTACTTTATAATAAAACATGAATCCTATTTATAATCGTGATGGAAGCGTGCGGAATGACTAGCAGACGTGTTGGCGAGCCAGTAATTTTCTAACGCGTTCGAACCTGAATTGCGTGTTTCACAATTTACGCTTCAATAGAAATTATCGTTACCTGAAATCTCATTCTCTGCTCGGATAAAAAGAAATTAATGTTGACAACATGATAACAGTATATTCTACGGAAATTTATGCGTATATCAAAGTTATAGACACATATTGACATTCGATGTTTAACACTTATTACGGTCTACGAGATTAAAGGTACATACATTTTCTGCGTTCGGATACTGTAAAATGTTTGATTTCTTCCCATTTGTGTTGGAAGATTGTTTCTTTAGAATGTAACAGTATAAATACATCATAATCTTTTAATTTGAAGAATGAATAACTAGAATAGATGAAGTGTTATCTTGGGATATTTTATGCTACTTCTGAAGAACGTTAGGAGACTTAATTTAATTGATCATTAGACTGCTAATCTGTATGTAAAATGAAAAATCTCTACCTCGAATGCAATAAATAGAACTGCGATACAAATTTAACTTCATTCCTAACAATTTTATTAAATTCAAACAATCTAATAGCACTTTGGTAAATTTGTCTTTTACATATAGTGTCTCGTACTTCACGTACATTTTTCTCATAAATGCATGAAATCTGCGGTCTATTTATCACTTTCTGGTCAATCAGCACAAGTGAACGATAAGTCCACAAATTTTTAAGTTCCTTCTATTCGAAATAAAAATATAAAAAGTTTGTCATTGAAAAACTGTAATAGTGGTGCACACGGTGACATTTATCATAACGTGTGTCGTTCGGGAGAAAAACATTAAATCCACAGAAGAAGCTGATAGGAGTTAAGCGCGCGAGAAATGTTGAGTACGCGGAGAAACGTCGTCGTTCAATCAAGCGAATACAGAAAAAAATGATACGGGGTTTCCACGAATATCAATTGTCGAAACGATCCAATTAATCTTGGAATTCCAATTAATTCGCCAATTAGCCCATCCGAGTATCCATTTAGACGTAATCTGATAGGAGACAGCCCGGAATCACTCGCTCCTCTGTGGCATCCGACGTGAACCTAGAGAGAAGTGCATTTGCTTTTGGAGCAGTCGACAAATTAGCCGTATTAGCGGCAGAGGCGCGGCTACAGATTTCGGAGAGTACAGTTTCCAGCTGGATACGCGTACGGCAAATTATTGAAGTTAACTGGAGCCCGGTATCTACTGGCGCACAGTCATCCCTTGAACTACGAGCGCTGATAAAACGAATTTACTAAAACGTCGTTGCGGCGCCCTAATCATATCCTTCATTTCTATTAGCGACTCGCGGAAATGCTTCGTAGGGGGTGAGACACAATTTCTGTCTACGATTGCTAGCCACTTTAATTGAATTCTGTAAATTAGTCGCCTAGGTTTCGAACACGGTAAAAAGACACTCAAACTTTTACCCTTGACTGTCAAGTTATTTTCTTTTACAGAGTCAAAAATTTTCTTGAAATTTTTCCATAACCCTCTGCTTAAAGCACAGTTTTTGTATAAGAAACTGTTAACTCTTGTTAACCCTCGCAGCATTAAGAGAGGAGAGAAAATGTTCACAGAATTTTAAACATGTATTTCTATTCCAACAATGTTCTTTTATACATTTTTTATATTTTAGTTTCGCAGGCATCTAAATGTCTTATTTAACAGTATTGTATAAATAAATATACCTCGGACAAAAAAATCGTATTTTATAATATTCTTTCTGACATGGATACAAAATGACCTTTCCTTATGCAGCTTTCAATACCTCAAACGTCCCAGGGTTAAAATTGGACCACATAGAAATTGGACTTATTATTACGTAGCTTAATTATCACTTAAATCTATTAAAAGATTAAAACGATTTAGAGATGTATAGTAACCATTTAAAATTTATGCCCTCAGTTTTTATAAAAGGAGACTGTATTTTGTGAAATGTATAATTAAAAGAATTTGAAATTACTAAGGTATTCTTTCGAATAAGAAATATTTGCAGAAAACTATTCGAACAGGAATGTTCAGCTAATAATCATAAAATATTCAAAAAAAATGATTATCATGATCAAATGGCAGAAAATCAATCATGAATCGAGAGCATCAAGCATAAAAACACAGAAGCAAAGAACAATCTTTTCCGAAAAACGTATTCCTCATGGATTATGATACATTTAGATTAAAAAGAAAGAACCTTTGGGAAAAGTTCGTTGTTACAGTATCGGTTACGAGCATATTTACGACAGGAAGAATGAAGAAGCGTTAGGAACGGGACCGTTGGAAAATTGAGAAACAAGAAAGCTTGATCTGATGAAGCCGGATGATCTAATTATCCGGGCCGCAATAAGAACAAGAATGCGTAGCTGGTGGATTGGGGGCGGACACAATATAAGGTATCTCGATATCTGACTCGTTACACGGTCACGACGGTATAAACTTGCCGAAGGGTAATCAAGTAATGAATACATCGCCTGCGAAGACCGTACATATATAAATCATGCCGGAGAGGATGCCAGGGGCTACAGGGTGAGCCCTTATCTCCAATCAGTACATTGATTGCACGCAGCCAGGTCAAATACCAGGCTTCGCTCGACGGCTCGGTTCAGGCACGATAGCTTATTCAATTTCCGAAGCGACCATTCACCATTCAATTTGGCAGTTATCAACCTCCACCTATCCCCTATCTGGATTTTGCGTGGCTTTCTTCGAATCGAACTTCCCGTGAGAGAAAAGAATTAGGTTACAAAAAGACCGAAGAGAGGAGAGAGTTATAGCGAGAGTATAAATGCGGTTAATTTAATTGCACGGGAGATCCGGCTCTTTCCAAAATGCTGCTGAAGAGGTCCGGACTCGATTGGTCCTTATAATTGCACTGTGATTAATTGGTCGGCTCCAATTGCTTTTCGAATGAAATTTTATTTGAAATACGAGAGCACCTGCGAGAGGATTACGGAGATAGTTTTCCGCGTTTTACGAATTCAAGCTGATCGCAGTTATTGCGCTTCATTGAAATTATCGTTGAGTTGAAAGTGAAACTTTTATTGGTAAATAATGAGATGAAAGTATATGCACGAAGTATGAGAGACATTCGACGATCAGTTTTATGTTTGGTATGGAAATTCAGTGTTATTTCATTAACGCTTTGCCGCGTCACTCATATGTGGGTGACAGAATTATTTGCTCAGGTTCGTAAATTACTTTTTGTGTTAATTTATCACATCTTGCTAACTTTGTTAGTACCTGCAAAAAGTAAGAATGTTGAAAAAATAACCGATGTCATCCAACTTAAATTTTCAATTATAATTTGATTGGACAAGGTACTTCAATTTTATTAAGATTTTAGGGTTTTTAATGGGGCATATTAAAATCTAAGCTTTCTCGCCTTATCAAAAAGGGAAATCCTAGAAGAAAAACATGGATATCCGAAATATTCAAACTGTTTCGAAACCTGATTTTCTGTAAAAGAAAAAAGTATAGTTACAGAAAGGACATAACTAACGGAGATTAAGTTTCCTTCCAAGATACTGGAGTAGATCGATCCCTGTAATCGCGTCGTGATTAATTAATCGTTTCCAATTGATTTTTTAGCCGAGGATTATTTGAAATGCAAACGAATATCGAAGGATATTATAGAGACAGTTTTCCGTGTGTCACGAATCGAAGCCGATCGCTATTATAGCGCGTCATTAACATTATCTTCGCGCGATCCATAGGTGAGTTTAAAAATGGCTTTGAAAATTGTATAACAACTATCGGACGTATTAAACTTCGATATAATCTGGTTCGGTGGTAAATGAATAATAACTTTTTATAACGTGATTAGCGAAAGTTATTTTTTTCCCCTCCTCAACGAAGTAGAATGAAACAGGCAGGAATATCTACCCGGTGCGCTTCCTAGAGCATATGGTTATTACTCAGCATCTATCTGGCAGTAGCAAGACTTGCTTCCCGCAGTGTACATAGATAATCGAGCTTAATTAATTGCTCGTGATGCGCGCTCTGGGCTGAGCAAACACATTTACTTATTACTATCCGTCTTGAGTGGTGCCTCTTAAGGGAATCGATTTTCTAAGTGCACGGGGCTGATGATGACACGAATTATCGAAGACTCGGCACGGAATGCAACAAAATGCTCGAAGAATATACGCTCGGCTATCGTATATTGCGTCTTGGCATTAAGTTACGAACCTAAGGCGCTATTAATTTACCGCTTGCATATTCATCGATTATTCAGCGAATTAATTATTCAGTGTTCTGATTACAATAATTGTTTGCAAAAAGTTGCCAGTTAATATTGTGCATGGCTCGTATATTATGTATTCCTTTGTAATGGGCTGAATAATATATATATATATATATATATATATATATATATTCGTTACACATATTAATTAACGGCTGATCATTCGTATTGTTTATTTACTAGTGGAAAAGGCAGGGCGAAATTAACTTCCTTGTTAAAAGGGGCTGTCATTTTTTATATTTTAACATCAGCGGATGCGTTGTTTTCAGTTGTTGAGCGAAAAAGAAATCGGATAATTATATTAACTAAATGAGTATTTCGGTCAATTGATAGCTCATAAATGAACGTATTGTTTGGTAAAAAGGAAGAAACTTTCATTACTGAGTGAAAGATTTGAATGTAAAAGAAATTATGGTCGAATAATAATAATTATTATTATGGATAAAGTGACGAGCGAGGAAAATATTTTTTTACTGTAAGAACTATTTTGTTGTCGTTCTCCTTCCATTAGATGAAATTTCTATTTCAAAACGTGACTGATTTCAATATAACTTTAATGTAATAGCGAAAACCATGGAATTTATGCATTTGTGATACGCTACTATTTAAAACAATAAAAACCATCAATATATGACCTTTAACTTGTAAAAGTTATAAGGGCGAGGAAGAAATTTCCACTTCGCTCTTGTATCTAGCAGTTGACACAGGAAGTTTTTATTTTGCACAAAGATTCGCGGTCTAAAAATACGCATTACGTACATACCACGTTACAAGAACATAAGTGAACCGTCGTGGACACGCGACAACTGCTTCAACAGTGTACTAGGTCTTGGATTGTATTGGAAAACTAGGGTGGGAAACCAACAGACCGATGGAATTAATTAATCGATTAATAACATTGTGTTGTCAAACAATTTATCGCTTCTGGGACCGTAATTCGCCGACTCTGAAGAAACCGATTTCAAAACACTCTAAAACAACGAAACATACATGAATTTAACATTTACACTATCGATTTATTCAGGAATTAAGCTTTGTATGGAAAATAATGTCGCAATTCACTTTTTCATGCACATCCACGCATTCCCATTCGTAGTTATATTACCAATTTGGAAAAGCTGTGAATTCTAGAACATTTAATAGAAACTCGAGGGATTTGAGGCTCAAACGGAGGCGATTTGCCTGTATCTATTGATTTAGTCAGAATTCATGACTATTTTAAAATTTACACATACTCTAGACAGTGTATATTCGTTTTCATAAATCTGATCGTCAGCTAGAAGTTATTTTCATTTTATTTCACCGTAGCGGTTAACTTGAAGTGAAGTGAAATAAAAGGAAAAAGAATGTCATTCCGGTGACTCGGTTAAGGGATGTTCGATAGCACATGCAGGCAAACGATCTGTGTCAAACGATTCAACAACTATGCCACATGTTCTAAAGAGTTTCACTGGGAAATGTTACAATTGCATTGGTTTAACTCTTAAAATAACTATCGAGGACAAATTTGAGGTATCCTGACATTTGTAATAGAAACTATTCATGTTCTCTTGAGAACAAAGCATTTCAATCATTAAAACTGTATTTATAATTAGTGTACTATAATTGGTGAAAATTATTCAGTATATCAGTATTTATTGTCATGTTACTATCGATTTAAGAAATTTCACGGAGTTAGTTAAGTGTTTAACCTTAAGGGTGTCAATTGCATTCTCAACTTCAGTGTAAAACAGATACATTTGTATTGTCTTTTCTGTTGCGACAACAATTATTATCATGCTTTAAAAGCTGATATGTGGAGCTGCTGTTTCAACAATCACCAATTTTCCGGCTACCGACAAGCTCGTTGCACGGCATTGATTGAACTGTCTTCTTCCGGTTCAAAAATGGCGTGTGAATGACACTGTGAATGAAGTGAAAGCAAGATTACAAGAACGCGCGCACGTTCTTTTTGTTTGCGTTCCTGGTTGAAATTGAATAGTTACTCTTTCCGAACAACTCATTTTCGAAGAACTCTATCGAATTCTTTTCTTTTCCTTTTCTGGTATTAAATGTTTTGTCTCTTAAATCTCTTAGATGCACAAATCTCTTTCTCGATATGAAACATTTGTGTACCGTCGAACTATATTTCTTTAAAATGTGACTTTACAAATGGAACACAACTTGTTGATTCAAAGTGTAAAGCAAAAAGTCATGAAGCATCATAGGATCATTTGTGTACCATAAATAGACTCGGAATGAAATGATCTCCAATAAGGTCACCGCAAATTATAGAACGTCACACATTCACAGTGTAGGGGGTTGTTAGGAAATCACAATCTGAACAATTAAATAGAATAATTATTTTACGTTTCATTTATTGCTACCAATATTGATAAAGATATAATTTTCTATGTTTTTATTCAACACACCAAACTTTAAACGTGAATCTTTATGACAAAAATATAACTGAATTTGCTTAAGATTATTTATAATATACATTTCGCAAGGTACGCCTTATATACACGTTAGTTTTTCCATAGACCTCAATGAAACATGTGAAAATCGCAATTAATTGTCAGAAACTTAGATAGTCAAAAAATATATATACTCAGGTTGCAAATGGACCCGAATTTCACCAGAAAGCGATGATTTTTTTACGTTAAAGTTGAAATGTTGCAGAGTAAGGGAAAAAATACAGAGAATGTAGTATGAAAATTTTTTAGTCTAGAAAATTTATGTTAATCTTGAAATATTTCAACGAAACAGTTAAAATTTCGTTAGTTATTTATCGTTAGTTTTGATTTGAAATCAGCTTGTACAAATCTGTGGGAAATTATGTGTAACATGACGCAAAAGAAATCCAATTGTTCAGAGTACTGGATAAATCACAATTTGGTTGCAACATTTCAATGTTCAAGGCTAAAAGATGTCCATACGAATTCTCTAGTTTTCCCCGCATTCTACAACAATCAGCTTTAGCATAAGAAGAAAACCACAGCTTTATCTCAAAAGTTCTTTGATTTTGACACAAACTTTGTCACTTTCCAACTCTATGCGTCGTCCTGATGTCAAATGAAGTTTCGCACGGAAAGAAATCGAGTCATAGTATCTCGTTCCATTTTCGTATTCTAACATTCTAACATTCAATCAATGTAGAAAGAATAGCAATGCTAGGTTCCGAGTAAACTCGTTGCTGCATTTTTCATGGTGTCTTCGTGTATCGGTACTCCCGTGCCGTAAACGTCAATCTGAAATCTGTACCCCGTACTTAAAGCCATGCAGCGGGATTGGCCGTGTCTTCTGCGAGTTTTCTCGTGCCGTCGAATTCAGCGTGGCGCGACATAATCATGAACTCGATGAAATCGTTAACTGACATTAATGCGATACGTGAATCAACTGTAAGTGGAACTATTTGGACGGAACGGAGCCACCGGTAATGGGCGGTAGTTAATGCTTGTCTACGTTAATCGCCACGTCTATGCCCCGCAATACATTCCGTGGAAGCCTCACCTAGTAATCGTTATTGACTGGTACAGATCCCCCGGGTAGTAAGTGACATTTACACGATACATTCTGTGTTAAACTTCCCCGGAGAGACGTAAGAGGGGTAAAATGTCGTATCTCAATTCCGGTATCTATACAAACATCCAGTTCCCCTGACAACGAAACAACAACAAACGCCTAATAGCCGGCACTCGGCTCAAAGTTTAATTTCCTGACCAGAGGACAGTGCTTAAAGTGACCTAACCCCTGTCCTAGTCTCTCTTGTTCTCCCTAGAATTACGCTACTTCCTCCATTATATCTTTATAGCCTCCTGCCGTGATAGCGTTATGCTCTTGCTCCAATAATATTCCGGACCATTTAGCAAGAAATAGGAATAATCAGTTGCCGATGCTGTTTGTTTATTTTGAGATCTACCAACGACATTTGTTTTTCCACTTTGAGTCATTTTAACGAGTTGACGAGATTTTTCAATTCTTCCAATGTCTTCACAGTTTTGCATTTAACCTAGTTATTAAGTAATTAGATTTCATGAACATTGCTACCTTTTCCTCAATTTATTATAAAACTATTAAAAGTTCGACAATTTTTATTTTGCATAAGCAATATGAATAACATAGATTGTATAAATCTAAAATTGACTGTAAACAGTAATCCAATCGATATTATTCATATTATTTTCACAAAATAAAAATGGTTTAATAATGGGTTGTAGGAAACCATGTTCTTAAATTTTTCTGATGTGCGTAGACTTTGATATTTTATCTAACCATTTTTATCACAATGCATAAGCCATTGCTTATATCATATCTCAAATGTATTAAACCTTTTGGACAAGCGGTGTATTCTAAATTATGAAGAAATCCATCTACTCAAGCGTATAAAGAACATGTACGAAGTAATGGAGACTAAAAAGAGACTAAAGAGAGTAGTATAAATTATAGCTTCAATTATACAAATGGGAACGAAGAGTAATCAGAATTTAAAGAAAGACTGAAATAATACAGGACACGAGGGGTTACTTTTCTATCCTAACTTGGTATTTTACCGGCCCTGCTGGCGATTCTAAGGGTTATAATCTCATTATATTAATTTGATGCGTCACGAGATCACCAGGCAGCTGCTGCTACCGCTTCAGAAAGATTTTCTTCTTTAAATAGAACCAGGGTTATCCTTCTATATTCTTTAGAATATAGTACTCCATGACGAAGCAGATTCTTTCTGTTACAATGAAAATCTGAATGCTAAAATCCGAATCCACAAATTCCCATTTAATCTTTCGATAGACGGATTCTTAAACAGAACAAATAATTGTTCTGAATCGATTCATGAATTGCTGATCAAACATTTAATCGGCAACTGTGCCTACATCTCTACGGCAAGTTTATAAAATGCAAGATGACGAGCATATTAACGAAACTTAATCCTGTTGTTAATTTATGCTTACCATAAGAAATCTTTTATTCAATGCAAACATTTACCTTAGTCTGGTTTGTACAAAATAATGCATGTAAACAACGAATTGCATAAAAATCCGCAATCTATTAATTACTTATAGTTCGTCAATAATCAACATTGATAGTTAATACCAAGAAATACTTAATAATTGCAACGAGTAAAATTATCTAGGTGCAGAACCAATAATTTTTAATAATTCTTTCAAACATAATATTTTACCAAAGTTGAAACGACACTTCGATACTAACACTGATACAATTGAAATTGAATTATTATTTTATGGAAAACAATACAGAATAGTAATTTATCAGTTTTTAAAGTTGTGAAATATAATATTGAAGAACCAAAATAGTAAAGAATATGACAAAATAAAATCAACACTATATTAAAAATAAAGTAATCAATAATCAATAATATAATTTATTAATCAATAAAAATAAAATAATCAAAAATAAAATAAATAATAATTGCGAACATTTTCAAAGTCAAAGGAGTTGATGGAGATATACAAAAAATGTATAACAATCTGAATTTCTTCGTTTCTCGCAACGCGGATAAGGACGGTCCAAAAAATAGATTCATACCGAACCGCGTAATGCGAGCGCAGAGAAACAATGTGCCTTTTCAAGAGCATGAACCCGGAAATCTTGTGTCGGCAAGCATAGTTACTGAGCGAGTTCCACATGGTCGTGGCACTGACCCCAGTAACGCAGCTCCCCTTGGTATATGACTTGCATGTACAAAGAAAAAGTTTTGGGGTTGCCACGTACGTTTCCACCCCACTGCGTTCTTTCCCCAGCATTCTTATGTTATGGCACCCACTGCATAATGAAAAAAGAGTAGCGAATACGAAGACAGATGGTTATGATGCGCGTCCATAACTATACCTTTGTTAAGCAGCAGATTATCAAACTTTTGACGTGACTGCGACCACTTGCGCCATAAAATACCAAGTCGCGACATCAGCAATTTCACATTCTAATCTAACCATTTTTACAATCGGTTCTTTCGAAATTCTTGCATAATGAAGTGCATACTCGTCACGTACGTAATCGTACAATGTGGTATAGTTATACTGTCAGTTTATAAAGGAGGTGGATGACTTAAAAAAATAGTATTTTAGTAATTTAGTATTTTATAGTTTTACTATGTAAACCTGTACTATAGTATTTAAAATTAATATATACATCATATTTTTCAACTGAAAATATTTTTCACTGAAATTATTAATTTTAATAATTGTCTTAAACTATATCTACTCATTTCTGTGATAAATGCATATAATTTGTATTCTAGTTGTCCCTATCAAGATTTTATGCTCTAAGTTGATAATGAAAAGCAAGTAAATATTAGTTTAAGTATGTTTCCTTGTTAGTTGTTGTAGTAAATGTTTTACGTATATCTAACACATTTCATATTTAATACAATACTTTAATAATATTCCTTTACATAATAAATCGTATTGATATTTTTCAATACCACTACATTTATTGTTTTCAAACCGATGGACTGAAGCAGCATCTACCTTGACACTATCTAGAGATGGCACTGAAAGATCGACGCAGCGAAACAAACAACCTGAATAAGCGTGCCGTTGCGAAATAGGTTATTTACGAGTGGCCAATAAGATGTTCGCGGATCCAAGGGAGAAACGACGGTAAAAATCCGAACAATGCATATGCAGGTCAAGAGAGCGGGAAGAAAGATTCGGAAACAAAATTTGCCCAAACAGTTCTGCCATATAACACATTTCTGGGCGGGCTGACACCGCGGCAGTTTCGAAGTGACGAAAAGGGAGCAGGGGATCCCAGAGAAAACAGCCGGCTGAAAAGAGTGGGAAAGAGAGGGAGGAGAATTTGGTCGAATGGAGAGGGGATCAGAGTACAGTCCCGTGTCCCCCGCGTCATGAATCATGCATTCTCATCCCCTAGGAACGAACTGGAGCGCTCTGCGGTAGCGCGATCCGTCCAACAAATAAACAATGTTATTTGTTCTCCGGGCTCTCGACCCATTCGCAGTCGTCCAAAAGACTTCGTGAGGACGGTACAGAAGGTCGAGCTCTGGAATTCCACATTTTCGCAAACCAAAATGTTGGGTAGTACAAGCAGCGGGGGGAAACGATGTCCTCTTTTCCCTTGCTACCATGTTTCTATCCCATTCCTATCCACCTTCTTTGTTTTTCAGTCTTATTTCGGCTTCTACTGTTCCGCGTCACCGTTTCTCACCCGACACTTTTATTTTATGACAATCTGTCTTGTCAACGCCAGAAGAAACTTTCCCAGGGAACGATGGTAATGTTTCAGCGTGACCGATAAGACAACGTAGGCCGAATTCCACTCAAATAACCATGTCTCTCTCTCTCTCTGTGTGTGTGTGTGACTTCCTTGATCCTGCGAGCACCATTTGTGCGATATTAACTCCCGTTTCTACAGTTACAAATTCATGTTTTGACGATACTAGGATGTTCTGCCGGAATAAATCGCCCAAGTGCTGATGCCAAATACGTCGGTTCAATTTATTATAATTCTCTGAATTCGTTTTAGCATTAGCTATGCTGTACGAGGTAAATGAATTTCTACCAGCATGTCAAGCATATCAGTGGTCATATATATTTTTGAGAAATATTTTTATTATGTAGCACGTTTTAATCTTCTCTGTACTATATACTTACTTCCAGAAAGAATATTTCCGTTGGATGTAGAATTAAGAGTTTATGTAGGGAACACTTATATTACTGTAGGTTTTTCTGGTAGAATTTGCAAGTCATTTATGTTGCCTTATGGTTAGAGTTTGCTGAAGATCTACAATTTTTAATCCTTTTCAGTCAAAGCTAACTTAACTGCAAAACCTTTGTTTCACTTGCAGTAGTTTAGTTTCAAAAAATGAATCCGAGTGCAAAGGATTAAACATGATTTTGTTTTTGACATTTACGTTAATTAGACGTGGAATAGAATAGACATGAGTAGAATGTAAGTTTGATGAATAGTGAAGCAAACATTCACGATGAACTGGACGCTTTAATATCGTATGGCAAATGTATAGAAGTTATTAAACAAAGTAATCTAGTAACTATTAGAACATTCTCTTCGAGTGTCCATAAAATGTGTAAGATTTAATGAAACACGTTGATATAATTATTAAGTAAAAATATTTCCTAAGTGCCTTACTAATTTCCCCGTTTTTCTTTCTGTTGCAGATGAACCGTCCTATTCAAGTGAAGCCGGCGGACAGTGAAAACCGCGGAGGTGAGAACAGGCGATCGTACCAATAGAAATATATTTCATCATCAAATCTCGTTGATAAGATTAAATTTTAACTCGACCAAATGAATGTAAAATTCACTTTTAACTTATCTTGCGTATAAAAGGACGATTTCCATGACAGACATATACTCGATACATACAAAATTATATAGTATACATTGTAAACAATTGTTACTAAAATTTCGGTCTTTAGATTTTGCAAAGCAAGCATAAAAATCTGAAACTATAGCGCCGTAAATTAACTTTTCACGAATTTTCATTAATTCAGCATCGAATATTTTCACCACTCGAATGAAAATCAATTTATCTGCCATTATTAAAAACATTTTCGTGTTTTTAAAATTATTAACAACTTCAATGAATTTACTTCGAAA
>CM052168.1:1201809-1253094 GCA_028455555.1 Augochlorella aurata | reverse complement strand
CGAAAGGCTCCGAGCGTGTAACAAAGGATGCGCTATTGATGGAAAGATTCAATAAAATATAGCGGATTTAATGGTGAGCTATGAAATATTTTTATTGAATGGGAAAGCATTCACTGTAACATACAGTAATACTCGTTGACAACCCATACGTAACTTTCAATCGAACAAACACAAAAAAGCACGCCTCGATAAAATTTCGTTTCTGTACAATGCCCACGCCGTTTTGGAATTGTGTACTATTCATTAATTTCGTGTGAATGAAAATCTACCGATATTTCTGCTCTCTTAACGCTTTTGCGCGGACCAGCGTTATAAAACTCATGCACGACAAATGATTCAAATGAATTGAAAAATGGGATAACAGTTAACTACGTCTCAGGCTTACACGTGTTCAGTATAAAACACAATAGTATTATAAAAATTCACGAAATGCTACTCATATCTATCGTATAACAAATTATTAAATACTTTTCATTTTATTTATTTAATACAGCAATCAACATCGTCAAACATTTCTATTTTGAAAAAGATGTTAAATAGAATATTAGTAACATCCCCAAATGTTTGTAAAATTTCTTAAATTTTATTCAGATGTAAGGATATCGAAAGGATGGATAAAAACCTAAAAAGTCGTATACTAATTTTCAAACTTTACAAGAATATAAGGTAATAATATAAAGACTGGATTAAATCCAAGGGCAAGTAACGTGAAGCAATTGAAGAAAGAATAATCAGTGGTTGAAATGCGATAGTTTCTAGAAACTAAAGAATTTATTCAGGTTCTCTTTGCTTATGCTCTCTCGCACAAACGTGAAAATGATCGTCGCGTAGAAGTCGGGACCAGGATAGTGGTTTTGTGCGATCAATTGAGTTTGATCCATCTATGGTGTTCAAGGAGGAGCACCGAAGAAGGAGAAAAGCGGGTTACGGGGCGGAGCAAGAGAAATGGATGAGGGGGGCCGTAATTCATATGCTAATCTAGCGTAGATGCCATTGTAATCTCCGGTCGGCTGTCTCAGTGTGACCCCACAAAGCCTCAGTTTGACGTAACTATAGGACGAGCGATCTAAAGCTGAACACTGTCACAGCGGCTGCTTCCACTGTTTCAGACGGTATACCTATGCGCATACATATATTTTTACAATGACAAACCTTGTTCAAAAAACTTCCGAACCCAGCGGAAATAACATCGTTTCAGCTATTAAATAAATGTATTCCATAGAAAATTCGTAGAAATTTATAGAAATTCATAAAAATTCATACAATTCTATAGAATATTAATAACAGCACGTTAATTTTGTGAGATATAAAAAATCAATGACTTTTAGTATATAGTACATTTAATCATCATGCATCAGTTTTCATTTTCTTTACACAATAATTGGATTCCAGATTAATGACATGAAAATGTCAAAATAAAAATTAGTACATAATATGCAGCCAATACTAGATAGATAATATGCAGCTAAATATTATAATAAGTAATTACAAATATTAAAGTATACGACGAAGTTAATAAAATGGCACTGAAACTCTGTATAAGGGATGAGTGTCAGGTTTGAACAGTTTGACGGATAAAATATTTGACACTTCGTTTGAATAGGGCGAAGCTCGGAGTACGAGGCTAAGAAAAATCACCCTTAAACTTACCAGAGTGATAAGAAGGGATTGATAGGAGTAATCACGAGTGGGGTGTGAGGTTTTTAGACCGAAAGAAGAGAGTAGCTTAAATTATACTACACACAGATAGAAATACTAAGGGACTACGGTTTCGCGAACAAAACGATGAGTCAGTTTTGTTGCAGACAAAAATAATTTGTTTTAAAAATTTCAAAAGAAATTTTTAACAAGATTCACTTATCTTTGCTGTAGAAAACGGTGAGTCAGCATTGAAACCTTACGATGTTGTTCATAACTATACTGCAAATTATTATAAGCATTGAAATACGAAATAAAAATTGTCTGCGTTAATCGTATAATGCGGGATGTACGTCGACATTTATTTCGTCTCTTGATCATTTTAATCGGTAGAAGATAATTCGACAGTATTTTTCAATTTTTCGAAGGTTTTTACTGATTTTTGTCATAAGTCCATAAAGTCCGCAGTCTGTTCACAACAACTCGGTAGATCGATAAATAAAGCGAATGTCTGGTACTCGGCGCTACATATTGCGTTGAATCGAAAGTTTCGCCACCGCCGAGCGGAAAAAGCGGAGAACAAACATCTCCAGCAGTTTGTCACGCCTTTCAGGCCCAAGCACGGTTGATTGTCTCGCGAAAGCTACCGGAATTAAGTGTACAACGACGGAAACAGATTTGAGAAATACGTATCTCGCGCGGAAGTTGCTCAAGCTCAAGGGTGGTGGAAGTTCCTGCGAGTGGATAAGGGTGGCTGCTATGCCGGAGCCAGTTGAGCAAGTAGATAAGTTTCGATCCCTCGGCGAGTCACCTTGCCTCCGCCGCCATCACTCGCCCTACCATGTTCGAGCAGATAAACGTATCCTGGGATATCGAGATTCTCGAAGGTTGCCTTCATTGCTGGCAACTTTGAGTTGGTCGACGTGGCACGAACTGCTCCGGGTCCGAAGCTATTGCGAGAAATCCTTGAGGATTATGAGAGAACGACGTGCTTCTTCGTAGACGGGGGACGATGTCGTCAATAGAACGGCGCGGTATAAAGTTACGTATGGGTCAGAAATTACGACGTATTTAACGGTCCTGCTGTCGTTAAGTACGCAAGAATTCGCGCAGAAGCAGGCATGTCGGTGAAATCTTGCGATCATTCGACCCGATACATTTTCACGAGCATTGACGATCGAAAACGAGAGAAGCTAACACGTTTTTATAACACAGTAGGAAACTCTGCGCGTCCCTCGTATTCTGCTGATATACTAAATTTATGCATCTGTCTGCATCAAACTTAAGACTTAAGAACTTGAAAGTTCGTTCAAAAATTTCTGCGCTGTTATCTCGCGTCTTCTGTGATTACTACGAGAATAAATCTGTAATTTATGATAAGGTCCGTTAATACTTCATCGGTATTCACGAAGATACACGATCATCGAGTGCTCGTTGTTCCGTCGTTCGCAAAATTGCGAAGTTTTCCTGCGTCAGTCCTCGAGAAGGAATTAAACGCAGCCGGCCGACTCGATCCATTAGGATCTATTAAACAGACGCCGAGACTAGCGAACGTTATAAGAACGCGACGCCTCCATTTCCATGTGTTTCCAGATATTACCCCATTCATCGCTTTAATCGAATTAACGAAGTAATCGCAGGGTGTGAACAAAAACCAATCCGAAAGCGGAACAAAAGGAGCCGGCGAGGCGGGAGAGGCGGTCGAAAGAAAAGGAAATACGGCGTCAAACAGAATGTTCGCTTTGTTCTCGGTGTCCAGTTAGAAGATAATTTCCCAAGGGTTAATTCCTTCCTTGATTTCTCGGGGACCCTGACCGGGAAAAGGAACACGAAGGGCACGTTAACACTTAGCTCGAGCGACAAAGGTCCAATTCCTGGTCCCTACGGTGTCCTGGCACGACAATGGGAACGAACGCTCGATGAAAAGTACTCGGGGCTTAAGGAAGGAGAATTCCCTGTCAAAGAATAGCAGAAGGAAGTGTGAGGAAGGTGAAGGACGGAGGAAAAGGTTGGGGCGGCGGTAGTGAAGGAGGAGCGGGTTTGAGAAAGAGCAGGGTGGACGAAGGGGTAAGAATCCGTGGAGAACGGGGATGCAACGAGGCTGCAAGTCAGGCGAGAATCTAATTTCCCGAGACAAATCCTTAAATGTGCCCTGGAGCCTAGCTGGAAGGCGCAAGTCAAGCCACCGGCTGGAATGAGCTCGCGTCTAGCACCCGCGACGACGACCTTTAACTCGGTTCGCCAATTTTGCATCTCCATAACCTCGCGAAGACGCGTCATTAAGTTCATTCACGTGGGGAATGCGGTGAATCGAAAGCACGAACCGTGGCCGCGTTATCCGAGGAATGTAAAATTGTGATAAAACGGTTACGCCCGATTGAAATCCTCAGCGACCCCAAGCGGCGGGAACTTTCGAACTTTCGATTAACGAAGCCGTCGCCGCGCCGTTTCGCGTACCCGAAATACAATCGTTTTATTGAACGGCCGCCTGCCGACTGTCTCTCGGAGCAGGTGTATTACCGAGAAAGAGAACGAGGAAATCGCAAACAGATTTGTAGATGCGAAATCGGATCCCAAGGATCTTTAAGGTTTAAAACCTTTCGAGGGAGGCAATGGAAATACGCTGCACCGTGTTTAGTCAGACTAAGAGGAACATAATTGTTCAGACTCCTGCGGGGAGAACATGTCTTGTCTTGTCTTGAGGAGATACATATAGTCAACGACGACAACGAATGATGTAATTTGGGCCCAATAGCATTTCTTTGTTTCTGTTCTGTATTCCAGAGTGCATGATGGACGACGGGAGCACCAGTGCCATCTTCTGGAAGTAGGAGGCACCGGTGGCGGCCGCTGAAGGTAACTTCGACTTCCAGGAGATAGCTAGCTTCCTTACAGTACCTCTATTCTTCTTCTTCTCCGCAAATCGGCAGAAGGAGAACCTCTTTAAGAGAAAAACGAAAAAACGAATTTTTCTCTCTCATCACGCCATCACCGCTGATTCAGCCAGCACAGCTCGCCGCAAAGTTCATTTTGCTGCTCGCTAGTGTTTGACCCACGATACCCAGCATTCCTTCACGAACTTTCTTCTCCTCCCTCGATCACGGTCCAATTTCTAGACCCGTCGCGCGGCCAGTATACATATACAGGGTGTTTGTCGTTGCAACCCATACGTTTTTTCAGACAGTTTCGTTGATCTAATGAAAAAAGTTGCACACACGAGATTTGGCTTACGAACGGGAATAAGATCAACCCTTATACCAACTTTCAGTTTGTCTTGAAAATTCTGTATAAGATCTTGCTGACGAATTGCGGTTGTTATAGACTTTTACTTTCTGGGAAAAATACAAACTGATTTATATTCGACGTATAAACCTGTGAAATTCAAATATAGATTTGTACAAAATGTGTTGCTTGATGTATGGTTCTTCAAATAACAGATTCCTAACCAACAAACAGATTTTTTACGATAAATCTTCTAACTCGCGTATTCTTTCTCAGAAAATATTCTTTCTCTTTCAAAATATTTGCGTGAATTTAAAGTGAAATTGGTGGCAGCTTTTCTTCATTAGATCATCTTGAAAGTCGCGAATATCTAACAAATTATTCCGGTTCTGTATATTGGAACGAAAACAGAATCCGAGATTCAGATATCGTTGAACGGTTATGCCCAATACGCTAACTAAATTTTGCTCGATCACGAGACTTCGCCGACTCCAAAATTTCTTGCTGTTCGATCGTGTCAAGAGTACTAACATGTACCATGAAACGTAGTAGCGAACACCGTTTCTAGCGGCATTCATCTTCTACTGCCCGGCTTTCGCAATCGAACATGTCTCCGACTTTTTTTGCAAAGAAAACGATTTTCGGCCGTTTGAATAAATCTTGGCAAGCATAAGCTACCTTATGTCGATTCGATCTCGTGGAATGCGACGCGTCTTTATTGAAAACCTCACTCCGTTTCGAATACCGTTCTGCTGTTCCCAATCCATTTCATCGGAGAACTCGAACATACAGCGTGGTACACTCTATAAGGTATTACAAACAGTGTTGTGCGTGCCCACGTGCGTGAACGTTTACCTAGTAGCCGTCAACTTGTCGTTCGTGTTTTTGCTCTATTTATTGCGCACCGGCGTTTATCACATTGTTAAAAACTCGTTACGGCGGAATGTTCGTGGACGCT
This sequence comes from Augochlorella aurata, assembly GCA_028455555.1. NCBI lineage: Eukaryota > Metazoa > Arthropoda > Insecta > Hymenoptera > Halictidae > Augochlorella > Augochlorella aurata. The sequence continues at coordinate 1,247,276 of CM052168.1, read as the reverse complement.
CTTAGATTCCGGTGAGCTGCGGCTTTTTAGCACCCTATAAATTAACGATGGTCGTCACGCTGACTATACGAACGATGCGTCGGTGCATGCCAGCAGAGGCTCGATTTCGATGGATCCAATTATCTCAGAGCGTCTACCGGACCGTATGTTGCAGAATAGCTTCCCTTTTTGTTCCGAGGACCGAACATATCGTACGCCTCGTAAGACATATCCCGTAATTGATCCCGATTTTCAACATTTCACCCGATCCCTTCGTATGAACAACCTCAAGCGTAAATATTATATATTTATATATGATTATATATTTATATATACATATTATACCGCTGTTTACAGCTATGACCATAAAATAGTGGCTCGCTCGTTGGATGTGTTGTCTCGTTCGTTGTCGATGTGTTTTTTTATCACCTCTGTAAATATTTTCTGATTATGATGTCAGCTACGTTTATCTTATTCTATTACTTAGATATGATTCTATATAAGAACTTTTTTCACCCTATAACCCAACCCCCAACGCCCAGTCCCGAACAGCTCTCCAACGACGACAGATCCTTCCACGCGTTCCCATTGGCCACATTTTCTGTCACGTAGTCCCAGTCGATCTCGCACACCCACGACCATTTATTATCGATATTATACAGGGGTACACGTACACACGCAGGATACACACTCGGTGCAGATATTTCCGAGTATTTACCGTGTCCGATTATCAGATTTTCCGGCTCGGAACAATGAATTTCTTACAATTTCGGAGAATCCAATCGTGTCCAACGAATCGTTTCTCGGAACGTTGCGCGAATAGCTTGGAACCTTGAGGATGTGTTATACTCGTCGTGATTACAAAGAATTTTGCTATCAGAATAGGTGGTCTGCCTATTTTGATCTCGTACAATGTTAACGAAACTCGATCTTAATTTTTAAACGAGTAGAACACGCTTTCAAAGTTCAACGACATATTTTTCGATGAATGAACAATCTCGCGCAGTTAACGATCAAAAATGTGGACAAACAATCAGGCCCAAAGTTCTCACCAAATGGAAAATGCTATTACAACCGCAGACCGATTCTGTCTGTACACAAGTGGCGTGTGACCCTTTATAAGCGATATTTGACCTCAGCACCATGCGGAACGCTTGCTGGCAATGCCGTCTACGAATTTTGCAGCCACATAATTGGCACAGATTGCGAGGATTAAATATATCGATGTAGAGATTGAGGTGTAACATGTTTCGGAAATGTAGACGACATTAACGCCAAGACTTCCGGCCGTAGTTGAGTCGCTTGTACGCCCCATCCGATTTTTACGCGAATACCGTTTTTTCTCCATCTGTTTCTTCGGCTTGTGGCGTAGGATGTAGGATTGACATTGGTTGAATTATCTTGATTTTCTTTGTTAATCGTTACTTTACTACCTTCTAATTCCCACTGAAATATATTATCGTCACTGTCACACGTGTACGTCGTGTTATATATACAATACTGTTACCGATATTAGTATTACAAATGATACTTTATTATTATCCTTGTCATTTTACGTCCATTTTATATATCCACAATCGGAAACATATCGATGTATGCATACATATATACATTAACACGAGTCTAAAGTGAAAGTAAAAAAGAAAAAAAAAGAAAAGAATGTGTAATTGAACAAGTACGGCCGTAAGAGGCAGTCAATGTAAAAATTTCGCATCTGACATAGACATATACATATGTATATATCTATATACATTCGGAAATATGTAGATATACGTATATATGTATATTTATACCCTTACCTCCTTCCCCTTAGGATGGTGGATGCTGGTGTAACCGTGTAACTTTGTCGTTCTCGGTGTTAGCCGCAAAATCTCTTTTAATGCCTAATAAGCGCTATAAGCGAAACCCCACCATATCTAAGGACAAAGACTAATACGGTTTTTTTTGTTTTTTTTTCTCTGTTCCCTTTATTTCAACACGCGGACGACCCGCAGACAGAAAGCTGTTCGTGGGAATGCTCAGCAAGCAACAAACCGAAGACGATGTCAGAAAGTTGTTCACTGCCTTTGGCACAATAGAGGAGTGTACCATCCTCCGAGGACCTGACGGCGGTAGCAGAGGTGAGTGACGAATCGACAGTTCTAATTCTATATTCTCATTCTATGCTGATTTACAGCACTTATGCCTACCTCGGAGCTACTTGCTTTTCAACCCTGCGACGAATTTACTTTGGCACTAAACCTAGCAATGCCGGTCAAAATGACCGCCTCCATATTTTTCATTTCAACTTGTCGATATTATAAGGACCCTTCCACAAAAAATGGTTGAATCAATTATGGAAACTCTAAATGAATTCAGTCATGTTGCTGTTTCGAAGCAATACACGCAAGCTACTGTCAGCGCTTGATAGGTTTAGTATTAATTATGATACTCGACATTCTTTAAATCTGCGTGGCATTTTGTGCTTTGTGCAATCTGCGAATTTTCTGGGCCACAGCATAGTCTTTATAAGTAATATAACAATGATGAGCGAATTCTCGTTGTTTCATAAATAAGGATATTCAACAAGTAATAAGAAATTTATGTTACATGTACGTAGCGTGTTATGCCGTGGCGAATACTTAACTGGATATGAATTAAATATGTACGTTGCCTTTATCCGAAATTATTGTTATAATTACATAAAGTGAGATGCATATTTAACGATGATTATGAAGAATAATTGATTATAACAAAAATCGAAATACATCACACAGTAAAGGAATGTAGTTTCCTGTTGTTATGATTTGTTTCAACAAATTTGTTTCTTTTCCGCCATATATGTAATTATTGAATCTACAGGATTCGAGAAAACGGAATTGAAAAATGCGTCGAGTTCGTGTGGCTTGTAGTATAACGAGAAGTAGAATTGGTATGTAGTGACCAGAAGTGGCACTTGATTCCTATTCAATAGTATTATTTCTTCAACCTACTTTTTTCGAAAACGGAGCCTTAAATTACAAAATGTTATCCTTTTCTCGCTTATTTTTTGACGTAGAATCAGCCCCTATCCGGTCATATCACAGTTACATGACACTCTGTATATTTCTAATCTTTCCACTGTACCGTTTATACTTTTCCCAGAGAATCGTTATATCGTTATATTATGTTTCGTGATCAGTATTTAATTGCAAATGCTTAAAACAAAATCACGATTAATGAAAGATTCCGCAGTTGATCTTCTCATTTCGATATAACGTGCAACGGAATAAATTTTGTCATATTATATGCATATTTAGCAATTGTAATCTGCGAGGCTTATATTTCGCACCATTCCCAAAGCGTTCTGCTGCATATTAAATAGAATCAGACACACCCCGGGGAATTTGGCTCTTAAAAGAGGAAATTTGGGGATCAACATAAGCTAACTGCGTAAAATAGATCCCAGGTTAAACCCATCGAAGGTTGTGTCAAAGAGATTATTCTCCTTGCACGTGCTTTTAATTCGGATAATGCATTAGAATATCGACAAACCGCTTTAATGATACAATCGAAATAATAATCACACGATCATCATTTCTACAAGTTCGTGGTGTTTTAATTTCGACCTAAATTATCCGCATAACAATCAGCCAACAGTTATGTCTCGTACCTCATTCGGTAGCTTTGGTTTTCTCCTGTTGTGCGATTGTTTTTTATTCTTTCCGCGTGAATAATAAAGTTATTCATTTGTTTAAAACTAAGCAATATCAAAACAAGCATAACCATTCATCGATTTAATCGTACAACGAAACATGTCAGAGATGTTCGTTTTTGTTAACTCGGCATTTCGTAGTTATCAAAAAATTTACACTATTTTTACCAAAGAGATCAATAGACACCGTACAAAATTTTAACTATTTCCTAAGTTTAATCGGACTTTTCTTAATTAATTATTAAACTCGTACAAGGATTATAAAAAAAATTTGGTGAAAATGAATGTACGCTAAAAATCGGCAGAAATAGTGTAGAAATGACGTACGAAATATAACTGTTTGGCCACCCATTATGTGGAAAATTCAGATTGAAATTTCGAGCACGCGAAGTCATAGACTGACTCAATATATCATGAATCAATCGGAGAATTTTCTTTAGAAAGATAAAAACCGAAGGGAAACGAATCGGAAGAAGTTCAGATTTCATAAAAAGGTAGCAATTTCCGTTGGAGGAACCAATAATTTCAAAAAAGATTTCCGCATGAAAATAGAGAGCCCGAGTAACGGGAAACTAATTGAGTTTTTGAGGTTGAAGGTTGTGACAAAAGCGTGGAGAGGAAACCGAGGAAACTGATTAAAGCAGAGGCAGAAATCGGGGGTAATAAGGCGCAAGAAAATGAAGGGAAAAGATGGAAAATCGTGGGGGGAAAAGAGTCGAACGATTGAAGCTGCATCGCGATAAAAAGAAGGAGGGTTAAGTGGCCAAGCAGGCGTGAATGTAATTAAATTCCACCTTGAAGTAAAACTCACTTTCAACAGTTAATAAGATTTTGAACGTAGCCGGCGATGTAACATAGCACCCATCGTCTTTGATAGGTTTGCAATGCGAAAGGAACTTGGCGAAGGCATGACTGTGAACGGGGTAGGGGCTGAAAGCCAGTACTATAGGGGCAGACCCTTATGATGTCAGGGGACTCGCTCTTGTGCCTTACGGACACCGAATCTCCTTTCTCGTTCACCCACCGCCTATTCCTTTTTGCTGAACTGTAGCTTCTGTCATTGCCTCGAAGCCTTTGGACTCTTTGTCGAAAATCGGGCTGATGTTGCACTCGCGTTTCAAGCACTTTAATTAAAAGCTTGCAACTGCAATCATAGCCTCCTGCGGATCGATCCCTGTTTCGAAATATTACGCTAGTTGCTTGCGAACGTCCTCGGTAGCTTTGACATTGTCGTCGTCCGCCTTTCTGCAGCCAAAGATTCGATCCCAGATTAAAACGTGGATTGCTTCTCAAGATCAACGAGACAAGTCTGAACTTCAGCACTTTCGAGCTGGAAGAATCTGGAAACTATCAGGGATTTAATATTGCATCGTTATGGTCGTTGATGGCTAGCACCGGCAGAGCTTTTTTACATGTTTAAACTATATTGAGTAGCAACAAAATACAAGTAGCGATGTTTCATCAGCAGACTGCGGATCCTTATGCGAAATACAAATTGTTTACGTTAGTTGTGAGAAACCCGAGTTGAATGAAAATGTATGTCCTCTTTTCACACTAATTGTGCCGAACACTAAAAGTAACTAACGTGTATTGCTTTATAACAGTGGAAATTGTGTTCCGTGCGCAAGTGGTTAATTTGGACCTTCCGCCATTTTTATCATGGTATATGCTGGGATGAAGAAATTTATTGAATCATTTTCTACGAAACAATCTTCACAATTTCAGTCAAACTTCAAGCTGGTGACTTTGTCCGTTTCAGTAGATTTAGTGTAAATAATATTACAATAACTTTGAATTCTTCAAGTGACTTTACAGTTTTGTAATTCATCAATTCGTTGTTGTTATAAATGCATAAAACTGCACTCAGAGTGCAGAATCATTAGCTACTAATAAATAATAAGGTAAGTGTCACAGGAGCAAAAATTGAGAAAGTTTCGAAATATAACATGAATTTCTTTTGTTATTTTATTGTTGAAGCTAACTACGATAAACATATTTCAACCCATTTAAATGTTACACTTTAAAATGTGCATTTCAGTGTAGCTACATGTGGTTCGAACAATTGCAATTGCAATACATTAAAAGTCAATGACCGCAACGTACATACATTATAACGTGTATCAGGTCCGACGGGATTAATGAAACGAATTTATTGTAAACAAGCCTGCGGGTGATAAATTTAATTATAATTGTTCTGAAATGTCCGGCAGTATGTCTCTAAAGGATTTATCTTCTATAGGAAGCTAGCGATCGGTTATTCCGTGCAACTCTGCCGTTACGTCCCTTGTCTTGGTTCCGTTCTGACGGAAACTTTCCGAACACGCTTCATCACCGCTCACCCGCTCGCACTTGAATTTCAGAACTAGCTAATCCGCGATGTAATAGAGACATCAAGGAGATCTCCCTTGTACGACTTCACCTGTATATCACTTTAGGGCTGCTGCTGCTGCAGCCGGTAGAGTTACGCTAGTGACGTGTAGTGTCCTGAACGAGCATTATGTCGATATCATCCTCCCTAAAGCATGAAATTTACTTCGGCAATTTTTGGTCTTCGAAACCCATTCCGTCAGCTATAAAATCGTGTGCAGCGAGTTTTATACCTTTATGATTAAAATGAGAAACTGTAAGAAGCGAGGAGTATCGGTACATTACTTTCGAGCTACTAAAATTATTATGGAGTGGAAGACATTTCTAAGAATCTCGTGCTTTTTATAATGTATTCAGAAAATTCTGTTACATAAAAATACACAGTGTAAATATTAATTAGATGATGTAGTGAACAAAGTTATACTTGAGGTAGCTGCATATGGAAATATAAAACGTACAAATATCTCTTCATAATGAGACACGAATTGTTTGAAATGTAATTAGATGACAGCTTTTACAACACCATAGTTCATTGCTTATCCACTTTTTTACCCAGCTTAAATTTTTCAATCGACGAGTCACACTGATTTTCGTAACTTCTTTAATTCAAAAAAATGCTCGATCACCTTTATCAACTATTGGTAACATACGACACGATTTGCATAATCTATACCAAATTCCTGCGGAAGCAACAAGTGAAACTGTTGATGGATCATACGATGGAACAAACATTGCGCGCATATGTCTATTGATAAACATAATTCAATACATTTCACAGCTGCCGAGCGTGAAGATGCCGATGGCCGTCCCTTTGAGCACGCTATGTCATAACCATTAACCAAAATCGCCTCTCAGATATATTCGATAAAATGCAGTAAAAAATACATTCATCGAAACCGTTCGGATTGTGCTTCCAATACTTTTAGTATTATTATTTTTGTCAGAAATGCTTCAAATATTTTTTTCAAAATTGTAAATAATTCGATAATCCAATAGAATATAACTTGAATACTTTTTAGGTACGAAATAGCATATAAAGAATTAATTTTCATGACATAGAAACAAAAATATCGATGACGGTAGACTAGAAAGAGCAATATTGCTTCAAACTTCGAACGATGAAATAGAAAAAGGAAAGCCACTACTAACTATTAATTGCTTGCACTATAACAACGAGGAATTAAAAGCAGAAGTGTTAGCTAATGCAGCTGTGACAGAAATCGTAGTGCAGTAGATTAAATCAATTATTACAGAAGCTTTTTCAGTATTCATTAACACATTTGCCTGTAAATAAACCGGCCATCTTCATATAAATTTTAATTTTCATACTTAATTTTACACAAATGAAATAAAAATGATATTATACCTCGTTAATTTATTCGTTTTCTTGAATTTGAAAAATCTGTACGCGTCATAAATGTGTAACAATCCGCGGTCCGATTATCACACTCATAGGTTTCAGATTCCAAAAGTGACTAATTTTAACTTTCCATCGTAAATTGGCAAATGTAATAGCTGCGAAGCAGATATGATACTTTCCAGATAGACACAGTGCATACGAATCTCATTATTTCCCTTTAAGTACCGAGCGACGGGAGCTAATATTGCCAGTCTCCTTCCGAAGACTCCTGTCATCAGACGACACGGCATATAATTATCATGTTTTGTAAAGTTACTTGCGATCCCGTCATTGTATTCAAATAAGTTACTTTATTGGTGGATACTAGCTAGATTGGTAGTTCGGGGAGGCGGCATAGAACGTCTCGGTAACGAGGAGTTTAAGAAAGGAATTCGTTTCCCGGATCCTTTGGGAAGACACGGTCGCCTATCTTCGTCATCGGCGAGGCGGTTCGCATTCCTCCAATGCGATAGTAACGACAGACTCTTCGTCCAATTATTTTTCCCTCGCTTCGAAACATTTCAACGCCACTTCAGCGAACGAACTCGTTCCATTCTCTCGTTTGCGTGCCAACTTTTCTTCACCTCGTCTCGTTCCGCCCCCCGCCTTGGCGGCGGCCTCTCTTTTCGATTCTCCTCGACTCCGTTTTTCGATGTGCAGAGGTCCCAACCGTGCCCGTCCCGGACAAGCAACTCGAGCCCGCATTATTTCAATTGTGCGAGCAGCAATAATTCACCGTGCTAAGAAGATTATAAAATGTTTATGAATAATGGAACGAAATATTATTCGAAGCGGGTTCAGGGGTTCCTTCTCTCTCTCTTTTTCTTCTTCTCTCTATCTCTATCTCCCTCTCTCACTCACTCACTCTTTCTCGCTTTCTCCATCGTACTTGAGCGCGGGAGGGTTGCACGACGAGATTCTACCAACACCAAGGCAAATAATACCGTGGACGCACCTTCGGGACGGAGAGAGGCGACCTCCGCATCCTATATCCGCTTATTATAGAACGGTGCGTTGTAAACGTTAAACGAATATTCGCGCAGCAGAACAATTTGGTGTATTAAGTTGTAACAACATTGCGCCCCTGCATTTCTGATCCTCTTTCCGTTGCCTCAGCCCTCCGACGCGCTATTCATATCTATCTGCTAGACCGTCGAGTAGCATTATATCATCTTTAAACAGCTTTCATAGACAGGGAACGTAAACAATGAGATTACGCGTTTCGTGTCTTACTTCGTCTGAACTGCTACTACTTTATTTATCAGCAACGATCCCGCTACGCGGGAGGCAACATTTTTCTCCGATAGGTTCTACGGTAATAAGCTTTTCCTACTGAATGTTAAATCCTCCGAGAGATTCCCGGGCTAAGGTAAAAGTACCTATTATGGAACGTTTCTCAGGAGGTATAGGATTATCATCAATTTTGTTACAACTGCAAAGTGTTGCTTTTGAATATTTATATTACTATCCGGCGGATTGATGTTTCTAGATAACGTCGTGAAATTTGAAATATTTATGTAATCTGAATTAAAAAGTAATACGAATACACTAGTAAAGTGTATATATTCAGTATCTCTATTTCGGAATGGATATTTCAAATGACGCACGGATGACAGCTGTTCTGTAACAGTACTCCATATAGAACAGTATGTTCTTACTTAGAAATACCCGTATTGTAATAAACATTTCTTTTACAGCTGATTGTTACATAACAGTATTTGTATGAGTAAATTTACATTGCATTGCTACTGTTTGAAAAATGGATCACAATTCAGCGTTGTTTCATGATAGGTACTTTTATTTTAATCCTCATTCGCCAAAAAGCATAAAATTGAGAAGAGTGTTACAGTGTGCTCGTTTCGTCAACGTTTCGGGAAAATATTTTCAATAATACTTTTCCCTCGGACTCTTTTCGTTTGATCGTGTGACATCAATACATCAGGATGGTCCCGTTAACGACACTGCTGGCAGGAAATATGACGAATCAATAATTTTCCCAGCCTAGCATTTTATGAGGGAGTATTAAAAAGGCGATATTTATCGATGATTAATCGTTCTGCTGTCACCTGCACGGGTTCGTCACTCCGCTGAATGTATCGTGCCCCAATACACGTATCCCGTCTACAGTTTTTATCTCCGAAATTGACGTCGATGAAATTATTATTTTGTGTCGCCGCAGAGCAGTACTACTGCATTTTATTCATTCTTTGCAATATTCTTGGTCGCTGCGATTTACAAATTTGCGTTTCCTGGAAATCCTGATTTTCAGTATACATATAGGAATCATAATTATTGAAAATACGAAGACATTTGCCGTTCTATTAACATGTCGTTCATGACTAGACTACGGATCTTTATGCACAATAAAAATTATTTAATATAAAATACAATAAAATCTTATATTACATAATAAAAATCTATTTCTTCTTTCCATGATTTTAATAAATGATGGAAAATGTAGGAATGACCTTAAATTTTTTTTAGTGCCTTCATTGCTTGGAATTTAACGTAGTCAGTTTTATCATAAAATCCGTAGGAGGATTTTACATACAATTATTCGTGACTACATTATAGTTTCAACTTTGTGCATTTGGAGTGCGTTAAAGCATTATAATATAATACGTTAACCCACTCCAATAACTTTATTAAAATTAATAAAGTACACATTTTATTATATAACATTTAATATCAAAATAATATTTTTACTATATCTTCTTAAAAGTACATATTTTCTTCTAAAATCTCCAATCTTTGATTTCAATTTATTCCTTTGGGAACTAAAGTTGAGGGAACGATTGCAGAACATTTTTAATGTTTCAGTGTTGATCTGACAAAGTTTTTAACGATACAGTAAACACTAAGAGCATTGGTTATGCGACAGTCACATTTTCTTTATTGCGAGAAGCAAGGAGTGTTATTGTTCAGCGACCAAATTTCCAGTTAAAATAATTTGGAGTTGAAGTAATTAACAGTAACTTTAGAATTTATTTCACTTGTATTTTCAACATTTTAGCATGCATAGATTACATTTTAAGAAATAAGTTAGAATTTTAAAAAATGTGTCTTACGCCACTACGATTCTACTCGTTCACATAAAACAAACATATACCTAGCAAAATCAATCAAATCCTCGAAACTAAACAAGTAACAAAATAAAAGACAATGGAATAGAAAATACTGATTGGTTAGATTCCTTGGCTGCAGATCTCTCCGTTCCGGCAAATCAGCCATTAGTTACGGAAGGATTACTCGAAGGGCACCGCGAGTCGTCAAAGAAACGAGCCTTGTCTCGGCAAATGACCCGTTTCAATTAAAAGACACTTTGAGCCGGCGAGACCATCGACGAGCAAAGGTTTGCGTGGCAATGGAAATCGAATGACAGTCTGTAACCTCCATTTGCCAGGTTGACGCGGCGGTATCGACGCGGAAAGAGAAAGACAGATGCCTAGCGATGTTTCAAACGGGCGAGAAGAGCACTAAATCAAAACGATGCCGCGAAACCGCTGGAAATCCAGACGCGGAAGCTTGAATGCAGACACGCGAGTCCGAACGGTAAATCACGGGCAGCCTCGTCGAGTGGCTGTCGGAGAGTCCTGGTGCCGGCTCTCGTCGTACGAAGCATTTATTAATCGCTCAGCTCTTAAATCCTGTGGCGCAGCTGGGCTCGAAATGTTTATACGTATTGCGAAGCAAAGCGCGCTGCGAGAGGGGACGTCGGGGCCTCTGGGAGAGGATTAGGTCGGACATATTGAGAGCTTTCACCCGAAAGCAGCCTCCTCCTCGAGTCCCAGCCACGGGCTCGAAGGAGAGTGCAACCTGAACACCGTCCGAAGTGCTTATACAAGGAAAATTGTGGCTTTAATAGCGCAAACATGCCGCTACGCCAGACACTTCGGCATAATTGTGCATTGTGTTTGTCGTAATAACACCGTGTTAACAACACACTCTGTTTTCTGTTTGTACACGCGCCTATTTGGATCGCTGACTCAGTCCATACATTATTGGACGCGTGTTTTGTCTGCTTGGGATCAAGTAATCCTTCGACCGACTGCATCTAATTTTGAAACAATATTTCAGAGCCAAATTGCCAGGTGCAATCATTTGTTGTAATTCATTGTATAGCATAATACAATCACTTTGCATCAACGTCATCCTCTACATATAGTACGACCTTTCATGTAGAGACATACGTCTTTTATTTTGATATGATGATTAGACTGCCAAATCTCAGGCATCTTTATGCAAAATGAAAACTGCGTATGTCAATTGCAAGAAACAAATAATAACGTTTCTCTCATTTTATTGATTGTAATTGAAAATTAATTTATCAATATCGTTAAAATCTTCTAAACTGGTTACAGTTTTCTACTTGACCTATTAATTTTTGCCATACAAATTTTAATTACGAAGTAATCCAAAAAGAAAATGTGAGTTTTTGAAACAAACTTGGATTATTTTTTTAACAGTTTAGAAAAAACATACATTTCATTACAATATTTGAGTATTTGATTAGAAAGCATGAAAACTAGATTTCTTCTTCAATAACGGATGTTCCACTGTTTTAAAATAATTTTTTGATATTTTGGAGAACTAATATGCGTGATTGCTTTCAGATTTCGTTACTTTTTCGATGTTTTACCTTTTCATAATTTTGCGACGTTCCATATGATATACTATTCCGTATTGCCTGTGTTTATCTCATATAATAAGCAACATCATGTTTGAAAATGTTTAAACAAAAAGTGTTTAACCTTGTAAGCTTAAATTGATGGTAAAAGACATTTCGAAAGGTTAAACCTTGACGATAAAAGAAATTTCCGTGCCATTTATATCAGATAGCAAAAAAATCAAGTATTTCTATTTCAATAATCATAAACAGAAAATGAAACATCGTAATTTTATATTTCATATAACTGCTTAAAATATTTCTTGCCTGAAAGAGTAAATTTTTATAGAGACAAACTGATATTAAAATTCAAGAATATTTTGTAATTGAAAAAGTGTTTCTTATTTTATAATAAGTTTGAGGAATTTAATCATTTAAAATGGAATCCTGCTGAAAATTGAAGAGGAAAATCAGTGTCTTCTAAATACGTTTTAATCTTACATATTTCAATCTTATCACAATTATTATTTAATTAATTGAATATTAATATTTGAATAAAACTTTCTATGAAGAATTTTCTAGTTATATAACCTATAAAATACAACACTAAAGAAATGCGTTTCATTAACGAAACAAAATCACGACACATCAAAATTATTATCAAAAAGCAAAGGACGCTTTGTATCAATTATCGCGTGTCCCGCTTCAGCTCAAGATATTTCCAAATTAATTTTACGTTCTGCTCTTTAGCGAAGTATTAAAGCAAAACAAAAACGCGTCCTAGAAACAAATTACGTCGAGGACTCGTTTCCGCTTGCAACGTCGTCAAGTATTCGTGTAATTTAATTTTGTATATCTCCGACGGTAATTTAGCATTTCCGAGGGCACGGCGAACTTTATGATACGAAAGAAATATTTGAAATCTCAGGCGATTGGATCAGTTGGCAGCCTGGATGGAATTTGTCGGCGGTGTTTTACGATGACGTTTTTGATTTACAGTTCCCACGTTGAATGTCGTATCTGGCCGTGATAAATCGATAACAGTCCACAATGTGCTGCGTGCGTTTAGTCGACGATCGAACACCGCGGAACGAACACACGCCGATCCAGCATTCCCATCCAAACAATACTAATCTTATTCGTTGCTATCAATAGAAACAGTTAACGCTATTTAGAGGTCAGAGTGCTAAATCGTTTTACGAATTGTCGACCATTTATCCGGCACGATTTTCGTACCACGTTACAATATCGCAAACCTTTCACTTGAAGATCATCAAACAGGATCGGAATCCGAATCACGCGAGGTCTACGGAATCAGATAAAAATGCGAGGCACGTCATCGAACTGTTTCCGTCGTCAGCAAACCCATTAACGTTGAATAGGGTTAAAAACGCTGAGACGCGATGGTCCAAACGATATCGAACTTGTTTGGCACCTTGTCACGTTTTCGCACCAACGGGTAATAACGTGAAAACATGAATCTGATAAGTCTCGTTATCCTACAAATATTTCAATGCGATAGACGAACAATAAATCGTTTTGAACACTTTGGGTGACACGGCAGCTCCGTACTTACAGTATTAGATCAAAGATCAGCGCTGTATTTCATCCATTCACGCTATTATTATGATTACTCTCACTCTCCCCAAATGTTTCTTCTAATTTTACATTTATGTGAATGACTACTATTGTCACATGAATATATTATATCACTATTATAAAAGTCGCGATAATACATTTATTCGGACACGGAGTGACGTTTATTGTAATATTTGTCAAGGTTATAGGTCGAAAGTAACTATTCACAAAATAGCTCTTATTAGATACTAGGTTGGTGTAAATGAAATGTCAAATTTTTATTACGTGTAAATATTTGTCGCTCTGCTTACATTATATTATTGTTTATGAAATAATTCCTTCTACATTTCCAAAAATACTGCATTTTATTATTTATTTTGAGTCTTATACGTGTACGAATTCTACAAATATTCGTGTTATTTTTTAGTCAGCCGTGTTTATTAATACAAAAGACTAAAATAAACAACTTTGAAACAAAATATGAAGTTTTTACTATTTATTTAAAAATCAGACATTTCATGTGTAGCAAACTATTTTTACAATCTCGATAATAGAATAATTAAAGTATGTTGAACGCGCATTTTGCCTGGTCGTCCAGTAAACTTAGTGTTAAGAATTTATGTTTCCAAAGCACACACCTTGTGGCAAAAAGTTCTACTATAGTATATTCTTGTCCTATCCGGATTACCACATCTGCGGTACGCCATGGTGATTATCCAGAGTTACAATTCGTACATTAATTCGACTTATCGATGTAGTGACGGCGACATAAACAACAGGGGAAACAGTCGAATGGACACGTTCCTCCGGCTGAGCGAATCCAGTCTCGTTACGCGGGAAGCTTCGTCAATATCTGTGAGATTTTTGCCCAGCGGTGCCGGTAAGTCGAACCAACGAATGAGAAGAGAGATGGAGGAGAATTTATAGGTATCCTAGTTCCCTTCCGTACGGTAACTTTTGCCCGTCAACCGTAAATACACCATATTGCCCATAAACCTTTACATTCGTACATTACCCATCCCCGTTTGATGCGGCTCTCCCGCCTCGTTCAGCTCTTCGTCCTACGTTATCAAATAACCGATGGTGGTCGGCTTAACCAGAGCGCTTTAAAACGTCGCCACTTCCAATGCTTCACCCTTCTTCTTCCTCTTTTTTACTTCGATCTTCATCCTTCTCCGGCAGTTCGAATTTTGATCTTCCTCGTTATGCCGTAGGAGAGTTTAACCCTTTACGTCCTGAATTACATCGACCTCGGATTTTACTGCCATCCTCGATCTAGATGCTTCATGATGCTTCAAGAATAACTGTGTAGCTATGAACGATGTTTTTTAGAATCGTTGGAACATAAAGTGATGATTCTGATTTATAAACAATGTTATGGTTTAACAGTACACAATATTTGCTTACCTTTAGACACATAGGTAAAAGATACTATTGTTATTAACAATAAATTATGAATATCCTATGCTGTTTAGCTTAAAGGATTGAAAAAGTTGTTCTATGAATATGTGTTACGTCATCGCGAAGAAGGCTAGTGAATTAGGTTTCGCTTTCGCACTTTTTTAGTATCCGTTTCACATCGGGAAAATAAAAATGCAAGTTTGAGTGATTTTATCGAATACGTTCAAATTGTTATTCATAGTCAGAGAAATTGTTAATTCAAACACTTTCTCAGAGTTTTACAAAAATCGTCTAAAAATATGTTCGAAGATTTGATACGACAAAAATCATCAGAATAAATAAAAATGTTTCTTGTTGGTAATATTCTCTAAATGCAAGTGATTCTTATTTGTACACATAAAGTGCATTTCTCTTTTGCAAACATAAATGAATTTCTTATTAGTACACCAAAAAATGCATTTCTAATTCGTACATGCAAAATGCATGGCAAACATATAAAAATTTTCTGAGACACTTTCAGGTAATTTAAGAAACGTTCACGTCTCATTATTCTCAGGAAAACTCAATTATATTTACTGCGTGCTCAAAAGAAGTACCATACTTGTTTCGGGTTAGGAAAGGTGCAAATATTCAGAGTAACGCAATGTTCAGTGATATTGTAAATCTGAATTTCCGCAGCAATGCCAGAAATGGTACTACTGATTGCATCTACCAAGCATTTAAAACTGCTTGAGCCTAGAAGCCCATTAAAGAGGAAACAACGTTTTTACGACTTCAGGAGCCAACTATTACCTACTTCTGCCGTAACATACTGAAAATTTAATAATCCATTCCCATATCTTCCGTCTGCGTGAACCATTGACATCGCAACGATGGCCATGCAGTAATCGTAACCGAAAGTTTTATGGAACTGTTCCACCGACGTGTTTATTTTTATTACACTGCCTGGTAATGCATAGCTTTCGCGTACACCGTAGATTCGTAATCTGCACGAAATGTGCGAATTGTTGGTGGATATGTCGCTTCATTGTCCTTGCTACCGGTGAATTGCTTTCATGTTGTACTTTGTTCGGATTAGCAGAAACTGCACCAGTTGTCAGCGAGTTGGAACAGCAGAACTTCAAAACTTCGAAAATGCACTTGGAAAATTCTACTCAAGCATAGTACGTATTGTCATTTTTAGCAACTGCTTTGAAACAAATTTAAAAACTTAATATTATTTTTACGTTTTATTTGGGGAATTTTACATTTTATTTTGCAACGTTATATCATGCCTACTACTGCTGAATAATGATAAACATTGCATTTAAATTATAATATTATTTTCAAAACAATATACCTATAGTCGAAAATACTCGATTAAACTAATTAAGCATCCGTGATTAGAATTACTGACATATTTGATATGAAAAATTTGTTCAATAACTATAATATTAATATAAAGATAAATGTGTTCGTCTTTTTTTAAAAAACATAAGACTATTTAAAACTGATTTGGGAAAGGATTGAATTATCTTCATCGTCCAAAATATTAAAAAATGATTGTAGTCATTTCATTAAGTAATTTGAATGATTTCTCAAACTACTTAAAATTCTTCCAATAGTATTTTCATAACAGTGCACTATAACTTGGTGAAAGATATAAAAACATATTTTGTTAATATTTTTAATACTGTTAGTTACATGAGATTCTATTTTTCATCTTTAACCATTTCTAATCAAGATTGCTGTTAATTATAGTGCTTTTATGATCAAACACTTTTATTCTATAAAATTTATACCAATACAATCTCATGCCAAAGTCTATTTAAATTTTCAAGATTATGTAATTTAATATCTCATTTAAAGCTTATCACTTTATGAATACTTTTAAATTATTAATAGATGCCCGAAATAAGTTCAAATAATTATACACTTACAATTACATGCAAATTATAAATAGATCTTTATGCAAAATAAAAATTTTCATAATCTGTTATGTCAAACAGAAATTAGATAAAAATGTATTTCTTCTTTTAATAATGTTAATACAGTGAAAGTAATGCTATATGCAACTTTTAATATAAGTGCATAAATTTCGTGGTGTAATTACAAATATCACAGATAGTACTTTGACGAGATACAGAACAACGGAATGAAATCAGTAATTTTGCCAACAAATGTTGAGCTGGAAGAATCTGTCGTGTACATATGTACATTGACAATTACGAGTAAATTATAAATATTAAAAATCCTACTTCGACAAGGTGTAAAAAAACAGAAAAAGTTCAGTACATTCATCAACGATTGTGAAGTGTCAAGCCCGAAGAATTCATCACGTTTATCGCTCGCCTGTCCTCTCCTCGCATTGAACTCTCCGCATTTTGTTACTGGAGCTCCTCGCGAGACTCTTATGCGACGGCTATGGAGTCCATAATGTGGAGCTCGTTCGCGACATTAGAAGTTTAATAATCCATCCAGCATCGTTCCGTAGGATACCGAGTGGATAGCGTAGACAACGACGTCCGCGTTATAATAATAACGAGCAATTTCACGAAGAGTTTTACAGGTCGAAGCATCCCGTCGTCGTTTCGATACTCCTTCCTACTCGGATACTTCATTGTAACGGGTGTAACGAAACCTGTAAATGCGAATCCCCTAACGTCCGCGAGTCCCGTGTTTATCGCGTAATGGAAAAAGTGTTGACATCCCGCGCATTAAACACCGTATATTTACGGGCTGACTATGTTACGCGGGACCATAATCGCTTTTACAGAAGTACGCCAGCATTTTTCATTCTCGACGCACGCGGTATGGCCCACTTTTCACGCGTTTATAGACGCCATAAGAAGGGATTGTTATTTTTCATGAACGGTAATGGAGGCCGCATTACCCGAGAAACTGAATTTTAAATTTAGGACGCGTGTTACATGGATTTTTATGTCGTTCGGGGTCGTGCGCCATGTTAAAATGGATTTTAAACGTACGTTAAATGTGATCTCTGCTGTAAAGTATTCGGTTTCAGAGCGACATTGTTTAATATGGCGGTATCTCATGCGTTAGTTATCACGAGACTTTTTTATTCTGCCATAAGTTTACAAATATTAGGACACTTACGAAAGAAATAGTAAACCTGATAATTTTTTAGAAATTAATTCTCTATAAAAAGATGAAGAATATTGAAAAGATGAAAATGTATTTGATAATGAAAAAGATGTGTATAATCTATCGACTTATATAATTATATATAATTATTCGACTGCGGATCTTTGTGCAAAATAAAAATTGTCTGCATCGATTTTAACATTTTATCTACCGGCTGTTCTTTAACAGTTCTGTTAGGCTAGAAGGCGAGCGGTGCATTTCTTAAAGATCGTTTAAAAACTAGAGTAACATTACCAAATTATTTAGATTAATGTTAATAAAAAATTATCGAGCTTCTCTTAGATACAGTTCAATTATTGAAGAGCTTATTATGTTTCCGATAAATAGTTTTAAGGAACGAAAAGCACACAGAAATGTCCTTGTTTCGTAAATATCAGTTGAAAATCACGGGTACGTTTGTTCGAAGAATCAACGTTCCGAGTTCGGCCACATCCGGCAAGCATAACGATTATCATTCTCGTTCATCGAGGCCCGTAGAAAAAACCAAATGCCAGGCTGTATAATTGAGTAATGTAATCGTATCTCAATCACGTTTACCATTTAATGCTTCGTTCTAGAGTAAACGAACGATCGCGAAACTGATTTGTTGTCTCTGATTACCTACAGTCAATACAATGCTGATATCGCAGACGAGGTATAGGATAGACCAATCACGCAACGTATTTTCGTGTCACTGTCGGTGACGGCACCTGAAGCCCCCATACTATTTTACTGTCATATCCAACGTTACCGGCGACTACTATTTAATCGTAGTTAGCAGGAGCATGGTATGCGCTTCGTTCGAATTACTGAAGGCTGGCATTATTTCGCCAGAACAAACGTGTGCGTTGTTTACATTTCAACGATGACATTAATGTTTGTGAATTATGCATGAACATCGATTCGGAATTCTGATGCACAGAAAATCATAAACCTATGCGAGTATTCTTGTTTGATATTGTTTTTATTTCTTACATGGATTCAATTAAAAGGATTCAAGTATGATATACTTGGTCACATTTTATTAGAATTTGCACAATTTATTATTTTTTTTTGCTTTTACTTTCTTGCTTCATTTCGAACAGCTAAAGTAAGAACTACTGTAGTGAACAAAAATTAAGTTACATATATTTGTTAACCCTTTGCGGACGAGGATTCTTCGGAGTTCTCAGAGAATTTTTCTCCAAGGATTAGATGTATTGAATGATGAGAAAAGTGACTTAAATAATTAGAAAAATGAAGAATACATACATCTTGATGTTTTGTCATGTACATGATTATATGTTTCCAGCTTCTGGAATAAGATGTAGGTACATATCCTCGATGCGTCATCATTCATTTTCGTACGGTTCGCTTGAATTTAAATGACCCACGACATAGGTACCATTGTATGAAATATGTATATCAATGTTTCTATCAGTACTGGAAGCTTGTAATTATAACGCGCAGCTTGCATGCTCCTCAAACAGTATTTCAATCGAAGTCGGTGCGCAATCGTTATAAAAACTGCATTCGGATGAAAAGCTTAACGTCATACACTACCCTCCATCCTTGCCAGATAATTATCGAGAACAGCATGTTCAACCAGACAATTATCAAACGATTTTGCAGGAAATTGACGAAATTTCCACAGAAAACAAGCTCGCCGGTGCACAAAGCTTACGTATCAGGTTCGCGTAAATGCAGAATATTTCGAATCCGTGCGTCACGGCGGCAAGCATCCAGCAATCGTCAGCACTGCGCGCTGGCAGAATAGACAGTCTCGGTAACAGAGCGACGATGTGATCAAACAGACGGAATTACTAGGAACAAATCGTAGGATGCGGATGATTGGATTGCCGCGCGAAAGAGACATGAGGAGGGGGAGGGGAGGTTTTGGGTAGCTGCCGGATAAAGAGAGTCAGAAAGGGGGAATGGCAGGTAGAACGCCAAGCGATCAGCCGTCGTTGAGGTTTATACGCTGTATACAGAGCCAGTGCCGATCCATGTACACGATCCACATGTGCGCACACGTGCGCGAGGAACGAGGCTCGCGCGCGCGCACTCGCGGCCGCGGCCGTGGGCGCACGCGTTCCGTAAATGCACATTAATCCGCCTACCGAGTACATTTGCGGCGTTAGTACCGCCCATCGCATCGTCAAATCTTCGTTTCTTCCGTAAAGCTCCCTGTTTACCGCTCGAATGGGAAAGCAATCGGTGAATGCGAACGCACTCGTATACAAACTCCTGCACGCACAGCGAGAACGTGCACATAGACGCGGACCAGAGAGCGCAGCTGCTGACAAATCCGGCAAACGATTTTAGCTTTTACCTGGACCCTTTTTTTGGTACACGAAGAACGGAGCGAATGAAAAACGAATTTATCTTTCGGCCAAAGGCCTATCCCCGGGGCTATTTAATTCGCGCTTTTCATGGAGGAACCCGTCGATAAACGAAATCCGCTAAAATCAAGCCAGCCGCGTCAACGTTCGTATTCTCTTTGCATTGTTTTTCTTACGGCTGATATTGAAAGGGTGAAATCAAAATTCCGCAAAGCCGAAGAGGAAACGGGGAACTGGCCGAGTAATAACGAAGATCTCCTATCGCGGAATCGAATGCGTCACGAGCATCGACATCAGAAGGTCCCGGGCACGTGCGTGCACACGCGGCCGATGCGCTTGTAAGCGAGCATTCTATACACATTTTGCATACACCCGGAAAGCGCACGAGAGGATACACCGCACGTGTGCATGTAGCAAACGAACCTCGATCCCATAAGCCCCGAGGGCGTCACAATAATTATAAAACTACGGGCAACAATCGTACGAACATCCCTCGGATCGCGGGTAAGCCTCGAAACTGCTGCCCGGGAGGTTTGCAATTCACCCTCGATTTATATCCACGCTCGAGCCCCTCGTTCTCCGGCCTTTTTTCTCTTTTGCCTCTTCCCGTTCCCGCGAATATTTTACCTTCTTACTCGTCCTTTGCCTCGATTCTACCATCGCCATCATCTTTCGCTGGTTTAGCTTTCAAGCTTCTAATTTGTTATAATTTAGCTTTGCTTCGCGTCGGGTTTAAAAGAATGAAATTCATTCGCGATTGTTTCTATGGAATGCGTAATATCTTGCTGGCATTTCGAGTTCGAATCTTTATTGAACTCTGCAACTTTCTTTTGCATTTTCATGTTAATTACCATATAATTTCACGTAACAAGCTCAATAATGTTGTATTACAGTGCAGTTTGCAAAGACATGCACGTATTTTTTTAGCTGAGCCTGGTTGACCTGAACACTATTAGTACATATATGTGCACTATTTGAGAATTGAAAAGGATGTACAATTCTAATGTAAAAAAGGGTTTAAGAAATATATAACGCAATAAAAATTGCGTAAATCACAAAATTTCGATAAACAAATTCGTTCGTTAAAACAAAGTGATACAAGAATATAATATTGCGCTAAATTCTAGTAAAGAAAAGAAAGTCAGCCTGAAAGAACTGTGTTTCTAATTGCAAAGTAAGATTTCCATTTAGTTCTTTAGTAAGAGTTAATATTAAATTATTACGTAGATGTCTGAGAAATTTACTGAAAGCTTACGTAGACAGTATAATAATAAAAATAACTGTGACAGTTGTGTCAAAATACTAAGAAATAACAAAACAATTTAAATAATACAGGGTAAGATGATTACAACTTTCTTCATTTTGTTAATTGTATAAGCATCGATTTTAAAGAATGCACGATTCGGAATAGGAACTCTACTGCATTTTGCGTTCCACGAATTCGTTCATAACGAAAGCTATTACTAGTATTAAAGCTAGTTGAGGTATTAAAACTACTTAACTCACTATAATTCGAGAGTAAAGATAAAGCATTGCAAAGTACTAAAATAACGTTGTTAACAGCGTTCATGAATAGTTTTCAACCCGTTTATATTACAAGTAAGAATTAAGCATAATGACCTCGTCATCTATAATTGCTTTGCACTGCATTTTTTTAACCAGTTAGTATATAAAGTACTTCGTGATTGTTCTGCTGATAAAACGCTTCCCTTCTTTTCATTTGCAATAAATAAGCTTTTTATCTTTTCACGATGATGTTATTTTAATTCATAATAATTAAAAATATAATCCGCTAATGATGCAGCTATATTCTTGTAATTCCCGGCAGTTTTTAAAATCATATGACGTCTCGCTTTTGTCACATTACCAATGTGCCTCAATAATCCGGCAGATGTATTGATACGGCATCGTCAAAGTACCGAACATTCCGGATTATCGAAATTCTACTGTACGCGTAAAATCAGCATTGCAGTAAAGCACAAAAGATGATCACAGAACGTCATTGTTTTCTACTGTTATAAGGGCTCCTATAAAGAATTCAATTTTCATTGATAAAAAATGCCATGCGTAACGTAATTAATATGCACGTCACATATATAACTAATCCTGCTAGTCATGAGAAAAGTCTGCGGGCTTTGATGTGCATTTTTACGTGTTCAAATTATTTCATCGCTCATTATTCGCTTGCATAAAATATCAAACCGAAAGAATGAAAGATAAACTAATATAATCAGAATCAAAACTAATGCTACGTAAACATTAAGTTCCTTTCTTAATAATTTTAGTGACTTCACAGTAATGCAATCATATTTTAAGATTGTTTAAATGTTTTTGCTATTTTGCATTTGACCTACTCGTTTTTGTTTTAAATGGAGGAAGTGCATAAAAATGTAGTGTAGTAATCACCAACCTAAGGAGTCGCTAATCACGAAACTGCATCTGTCGCAAAAAATCGAATGCTTTTAATCTTTTTAACTGAATAGTAGATACTCATTCTGATCATGAATGCATAAAATTCATAGTGAGCTAATGACCGAGAAATCAATGCGATGTTAAACACTCAAGAAAAAGAAATTATTTCACCAAAAACAGAACAAGAGTAGCATTTCCATGATCTCATATCAGAATTCTGTATTAACTTTAATGCAATACGATTTACTGTACCAGTCAATACAGCCACGCGAATAATTATAAACTCAAAATAACTTTTGCATTTTCAACGATAAAATAAAAACTCAGCAAAACATCATATTTGCATATCTTTATATTAGAAATAATAGAAAATAAAAATATACGAGTATGACATTTTGTTAAGTTCTCGTTTAGATATCAGTAACAATGTAAACGTTACCTCGAGTCTATAATTACGCACGAAGAAAGAAACTTACGTCGCCGTGCTTAGGCCAAATATTTGAGATAACCCTCGCGGTAAAAACAAAGTAGAAACATAAACGTTTTCCCCCATTTCACAAATTGCTAGCGACGCGATGTCCGCTGCAATATACCACAAGTTGTCTGCGCTTATTAGATTTCATTATGTCCCGGCATCTCGGCAAACAATAGAATAGTCGCACAATTACGGGAACGGGTTTGAATACATTTACATCTTATTCATGCCGACAGCGTTCGGGTCGCGTCGGATGGCGTTCGGAAGGCAGAAGCTTTGCCGTACGGAGATCAAGCGGATCGAATAGCCAATCACGGCCCGTTCTGGTTCGGAAATGAATTTAACGGGTTATGCCCGCGATATTTTTCAAGCCGATCTTATCCTGGATGTTGGGTTAGAAAGAGGATATTAAAGGTTGTGGCGGCTCGTAAAGCTTGGAAATGGTGGCGGGGCCTGCGGACGGAATCGCCGGGACGCGGTTGGCACACACTGAAAATCCTGTGCCCCTGATTGCACGGTAATTCTATTAGGCGAGCGTGCGCTTTACGCGTTCCACGGCGCGCCGGAAATTGTGTTTTTAATTCTGCCTGCTAAATCAGCCGGGGCTAAACAAGTATTAACATTCCTGTGCGGCTGGTTACGGCCGCGATACGCGCTGCTGAAAGGTGCGGGGAAAAAAAGAGCGAAAAGTGAGATAACCAGTGGAGAATAGGGGAAAACGGTGGGGAAAGGAGAGGCGCGAGGGAGAACGCGACCGTGGGACATACACTCCGTAACAAAAAAATAGCTCACTTTAAAATTAAGTGATTTTTATTTATTTGACATTACAATTAAGGTTTTGTTGTTATACAAACTTGCAAAACACCACTACAAACAAACACGAATGAAGTGAAATTGAATTCCGCCAGTCTAAGCAATTTTATTCGGAAAGAAAAGAAATCGGAAAAATAAGTAGCAAAATATATTTGGAAATGATTAAGGAAGAAAGAGAAATGACCAGAATTGCTGAAGATATATAACTTTGGCAGGATAATGCTGGAGAACACATGCGAAACAAAATTATTAAAAAACTCTATAAATCTTTGCCAAAGAGAATTATGGCTATTATTAAATATACGTGAGAACACAAAATATGAATCATTAAATATCATTCGTTGATTCATTGCTATACATAATTTTTCTTTTTTATTAAGCTATAAAACCCCTATTGAGTTATTAGCAACATGCACATTGCTGTATATAGTAACATTACATGAATAACTTAGAACCAAGGGGTCACAAATTAATAATACATTTCTATATTTATCTTTAAATGAGCAAACAATGGAATTTTAGAAAGTGGATAGTAAGTAATGGGGGAATAGATAGTTCACACAAAAAGGCACCTATTGTATAGGATGGAAGTTACCCCTAGTTGCAAAGAATTTTTAGTTAAATGTGCTATCATTTTGTCCCACTGTATTCCCATAAAAATTTATTTATTTAAGAAAAATAGTTTAAACTGGCGGAATTCAATTCTACTTCATTTGTGTATGTTTATAGCGATGTTTTGCAAGATAGTATAAAAACGAAACCTTGGTTGTAACATTAAATGAATAAAAATCGCGTTAATTTTGAAGTGTGCTGTCCTTTTGTCGCGGAGTGTAGACAAAGCCGGGACGAGGCAATCTTCTTCGTTCCTGTGCGCGCGGATTCGCTGGGGTCCCCGCGCGCGCTCGCGAAAGTCAAAACGTAATACGATTAACGGACATTAAATTGAAATACCCCTTCTGGGAATTCGCGGGTTCTCGCGTCGACGATTTGCAGCGATGTTTTCTACCGTCCTGGTTTTTTCATTCGGCGTTCCGCCGGTCCCCGAATCTCCTGCCCTCCGTCCCCCGGCAGCCCTTGTCTACGCCCTTGTCGCGTCGCCTACGTACCTACCTGGATGCTGCGAGGGAAAAATCGCATTTTCTCTGTGACATTGTCGAAAGGGCAGACTTCATGTTGGGGAGACAAGTTGGAACGTTGGCGAATTTGATTTGTCTGTCGGGCGAATAGACGCTTTCGCCGTAATATCGGTTGACGTGCCCGCTGAAGATATATTTAAATAAAACAATGCGACCCGCAACTCGGAAACCGGACGGACAGAAATTGAAAATAGGAAATACGAGGCAAGAAAAGCCGAACCACGACGGTGTAATAAGATAAACGTCGGCCGAACGAGTCAATGGCGGATCTTGTTCTGTGCGAAAATGTCGTATTCGAACCGAGTTGGCACATCTTTTACACATTGTGAAACAGAAACGATAATTGCTTGACATCTTTTTCGAAAAATCTAAATTGTTCGGAACGATTGTAAAAAACAGAAGATGAACAACCATGGATATCATATTTTTTTCTATTTAAAGAATTAACGTTGAAGAAAATTGTATAAGTTGTAAACAAATTTCTTCTTTTGATAGTCTCCATGTTTGATGTTAGTTAAAAGGAATTATAGAGGTGTTTAAAAAACGTATTTCTACTTATGATGATTTCAACGAATGGACGAATAATTCGTTGCTTGGTATTTCACCTAGTAATTTTTATCGTGAATGCATGTAATTAGCAACCTACTAATAGACATCTTTTATTATTCGAACATTAATCCTTTGCATTGCGATTATTTTCATAGCTACGTTCAGTAGCACTTTGCATTCCGAATTCCCGTAATAGAACGAGATTTGTACACTAGTGTGAATAATTAGACTCAAAGTAACTTCCACATTTTTATTGATATTTAAATGAAAACTTAAGGAAACCTTATACTTATATATTTCTATATTAGAAATAATAGAAAATATTTAAAATTTGTTTAAATATCGGTAACAAAGTCAAAGTTACTCTGAGCCTATAATTATTCGATCACCGTATGTCTTCATTCAGGAGATTAATCTTTCGTTTCCCAGGATGAAATAGTAGGTGAAATAGCATATTATATACTTCAATCATCTCTAATCCTATCAAAACTGAGAAGCATATTGTGTTATTTCATCAGGTCAACGATATGTTAATTACACGTTTGTTAGGAGTTGACATTATGTATTTATGACGTACTTTCATCTTATTGAAATTATTGAAGAAACAAATAAACTAATTGGCTCTTGTCTCTTATCATTGACGCATACAATTTTTAGACTGCGCAAGGATTTAGATTGTAATAATAAATTATATCGTGAAATATTCAGCTCAGAGAATCACTGAAAAATATTCAGGAACATGTATGAAAAAATACATACATACAAGTTTCGTTTAACACATTTATAAGGTAGTAAAACTTTACCTGATATGTTGTTAATATTTTAATACCCAATAATAATTATTTGATAAAAAATGTACCATTTTCTATTATCTATCATTGAATTTTGCAATGTATGATTTTGCGAAAGAAAAATCTATTTTCCAGTTGTAACAAATAGATGTTACATAAAAATGTATTCTCTTTCCTAATAATTTTAGTAAGTAATGGATAATGTGATCGTATTTCTAATTCGTTTAAATGGATTTGCTATTTCATGTTACGTTTTTTGGCATAAATATATAAAATTCGCCTTCATTTCGTTTTTGGTACACAAAAGTTTTTCTTTGTTACACGAAATCGTACATCTATCACTCAGAGAACGAAGACAGCTCACATGCGTTACCTTTCCGACTGGGCGTGTGTTTGCCGAACGATATTAATCGCCGCGGAAGAGTATTTATTACGATCGTCGGACGATTTTCAGACTGAAACGCGATAATACTTTTGTGATCTACGCCGGTCCCGCGGCTACAAAAATCAGAACATTATATCCCGTGTATTATTGGCTCCCAAGGATATTATATTTGAGAGAAAAATACAGGAAATTGAATGTTTGCCTTGACTTTCGCGCAATATCTCGAAATAATGTATCTCTCTTTCTCTGCTCGCCGACGTGAAAAAAAAAATACGAAATATCGCTGAGGCATCGAAATATTTTACTTCGTGTGTATACTGCCGTCTATTAATCCAGCCAGAGGGCCGACGAGTTTAACCAAATATTGAACTTGGACCGGTAATCCGTTTAATGGATATTTGGCTGGTAAAACGTAGGGCATATAGGATATTAACGTCGAAATGCAGAGCAATAAACGGGCCTCCTGAGTAAAGATTAAATCGGAATACCGGCGGAGAACATACCTGCTATTGATATACGCGGATTCGCGATTGGTTTCCGAACACGGTTATTAATTCGGCGGTTATGAACGATCTTTCACGCTGTTTTTAGCCAGCGTCTAATTATCTACGGCGTCGACAGGAGAAATCAGATTCTGAGCATAAGAACTCGCTGAAACACCTGATTCAAACTTATTGTGCAAATCTGCATCGAAAAATCTCTTTCTTTGATACTGCAATGCAATAATACGTATGTACAAATATATGTTAATCTGCGCAACTTACAAATGTCCGTATTGAAAGTAAATATCCTCAAGCAGGCTTTTTAAAAAAAATAATGCCAACTGTCTATAGAATCATTCCAAATTAAGGAACATATTGTAAGATTGATTACGCTCAGTATTTATTACTACGCACTGAACTATTTATTACTACGCACTACCATTCTTATGATAAACGTACTCTGGTTGTTGATTAACACTAAACTGTCTGGTTTGTCTCATCTTGTAAAAATTATGAGATTGCGTTTATTTAGACTTTTAGTCATTTTTATTATAATGTATACTAGAATAAAAAAATGTAGTCAATCACTTTTCATAAGAGGATCTTTGTCATTTCAATAATCCTAATGTAGCAAATTAGAAATGAGTGTTAATATTAAATGCCATCATCAAAGTCGAAAGTCTGTGTAGTTCTGCATATGTTGAACATTTTCTTCAGTTGATTACTATCTACAATTCAGCACTGCTTATGTTTTATGATGTTTCACTTCGATTTATATTAAAATGGAACCTTCAGGAAACAGAAACTGAATTTCGCTTCTACTGCGGCTCTTGTTAAAGCTTCCCCAAAACAATGCAATTAAAATGTAATACAAAATTCAGTAAATACTATTAAGCGATCTTTTGTTAAATCATCTTTTATCGGGATACCAAAATTGATACTAAAACTGGTTCATTTATATTGCCCTATAATACTAATTAGACTATATTCATTTAAACTGCGCATAATTTTATATAATATACGTTTATAATTAAATAATCTTTATGATTCAAATTGTAGAACAAAATATTTGGAAGCAATTTTTCACCTATCCGGCAATTCTAGTAGTAAAGACTCACACAGGTTACAAATTTGTTTCACGGGGAACCGATCGGAACAACAAATAATCCCACAAATCATTAAACAATCTCGTCGACGGGCAGCAGAGCGTGCTCAGCTTAAAGTTGTTTGTGTGGGGTAGCAGCATCCCCATAATGCGACGAAGGGTGAAACGATCGATAGGTTCGATCTTCTTCCCTTCATCGGCGAAGACCGTTCCCAAATGCGAGACACATGCCACGCGTTTCCCTCGGCTAGGTTGCACACCCTTGGCCGATTTCGCGGCTCGTCGTTAAGAGATTTATTGTTTATTGAAATTGTGCGGCACGGGTCGGCCGCGATCAGGCTTATTTCGCATTATAAACGGAAGAACCCATCCAGAAAAGCTGGAGCGGGAGATGGGCCGGTACGTGACGAGGACACGAATCGCGACATTAATACTAAGCGCTCCTTTATTTTCTTTTACGTTCCGACCAGGACGCGACGACCGCCTCGACGAATTTTAACGAAGACCTCGTCTACGCCTTCCGAGAGACTCCTTGCTCTTTCTTTTCTCGCCGGTACACCGTGGTGTTTTTCCCCTCAAAACCTGGCCAAAATGGTTTTATTCGTTTTTGTTAGAATAAAAGTACATACAGTGACTCGCATTACTATTCGCACATCTTTTGGAATGCAATTATTAATTTAAAACCGGTCTAAATCACTTGAATTTTTTAAATTTTACTTGAACCTTTTTTAAATTTTACTTGAACCTTTTTAAAATTTTACTTGAACCTTTTTGTAATTTTGCTGTTACTTGGAATGGCCAAAAAATAAAAAATAACGTCTTTTCAAATCTTTTTGTATTGTTAACAGAGAACCGTACCGATAAGTGAAGAGTAATTCAGAAACAAGTTCAGGGTCATAAAATGACTGGGCATTTTTTACCTCCAAATTGTTTAAATTATAAAAATTATTTCTTAAGAAACGATTGACTAAATTCCGTCGATCAATCTTCCATTACAATAAAAACGGTGAAGAGTTCAAATAAATTCAGTCTTACCATTCTTATAAAGCAGCACACGCTAGTCATTTTCAAAAATAAATTTTACAAGTTCTAGACAATCATTTCCATATGAAACGATTGAATAAATTACATTATTGCAGCAAACACTATAATAAAAACTGTACGAAGTCTAAATAGATTCGATCTTCTCACTGTTATGAATAAAAGCAATAAAATTGATATTGGAAAAGTAAGTTTGCAACGTATAACTACAGTTATGTAGTTGTTATACCAACTGTACCAAAAATGTTGTGTTTTACACAAGATCTTTCAAATCGACTTTGGCCTGCTTTTGAGGACAAATACTTCACTGTGCGGCGTCTGCCCGATTCTTCTCTTCTTCCTGTCCGCGCGTGCCCTTATGTTTCTCACGGTTTCTCGGTTTCCGCGCACGATTTACACTCGGTCGATGCATGTCGCGCCATAGAGAATTTTATGACAGCCCCGTGCTCTCTATATTCGAATCGCTTCAGTACGCGCCACCCCTCAAATTGGTCACGTTTTTGTAGAGTATATGCTATCGCGCCGCGCTAGGATATTGAGAGACATGGACAACCGACCGTTAGTGACTGGCCGTTAAAGTCTGCTGTCGAGTCGAAGCGACAGTTGGCGTGTGACTCGAAATGGATTATGAACGACGGACAGACGCGCGATCGCTCCGGCCGAAAACCTCTTTATAAAATAAATCGATCGCTATCCTTAGTTTTTGTTTTTATTCCGGCTACGTCGTTTTTCCATTTTTTTGCTCGACGCAAAATGTCAAGTGATGGATGTCACACCGCTTCAAACTAATCATTCGGCGGCCCCGGATTTCCATGTGATACCACGTTCGTGTAAACTCAAGTGTAATTTTGCTTTTATAGTAAATCGTAAAAAGATTCTGAAGAGATCTGGAAATAAACGAACGGCAAATGCGGATCTCTTTTGTTGTAAATCAGTTATTTATACGATATAAAATTTTCGCGAGTGTGCATAGCTTACAACAATCTTTTACGTTGACCATATTAAGTACAATTGCTAGATGTAGTAGAATCCTTGAGGAAACAAGAACAGATGACAGAGATTTCGTTCATATAGTAAAAGAAATTTACAGTAACAAGGGACACGAACCACAAATGAAATATTTATCAGAATGATTAGAACATCTTCGTGTTTAACCCTAGAACGACCCCTTTCCATTTTTCAGCGTAAGTGACATCTCGTGAGGTTGCGAACAATTCAAAATAAAATCCTGATAATCAAAATATTATTTATTATTTTCAAAATATAAAATATTAAGTACGGCATGAGTTAGAAGAACAAGGAAAACCTCAATGGTATAGTATTCATTTACACGTTTGTAGAAAATTTAGGGCTAAAAATTTGTACTTCTACATCTTCATTAATCTTCAAAGTGATAGAACTTTATAAAGACTGTAGAAATATTCATAGTGATAGAACAGATTTTTATTTCGACTTGAAAGAAAAAAATCATATTCTTAACAGATTTTGTTTTGAAATGTTCGTCACGAGCTTGACTCGACATAATACGACAATGAATACATGGTTTGCACAATACTATTGTATAAATTCAATAAACTAGATACGTTGAGTAATAAAATGTAGTGGAATTAGATTGGAATAGTTTGTGACGCTATCAGGGTTTCCCAATTCGGCTCGAAAACACTAAATCCGCAGTTCCGTCGCAATCATATATTTTCAAATGTACGACGATCAATTTAGTTTGAGAAGAATTAATCAGTATCATAAATTTGATCCAGCCAGCGAGAAAGAAACTCTGTTATCGTGGCTGCGCAGCTTGAAGAAATCCGAGATACTGTTCGGTCTGTTCTCCGCCCCGAAATACCGCTATTTTTCGGGGGCAATGACATGTTCCCCGCTGATGAAACTTTAGGGTGAGGACGCCACGGGAACGAAGGGCCACCGAAAGGAAAATCAATGTGGTGAATGAGCTTCGAACGTAGCAGTCTGCCTGCCACACTATCGCTACGCTGGGGTGACTTGTATTAGGGTGAATTCTGTGCCACGTAAGCATGCACGGGGTGCCTAGGAAACGTGACTCATACCGAAAATGTATGCTAGTCTTCAATTATTCTGAAATGTACCGTCGCTTTATGCGTCCATATGCACATTCATATACGGTGGCTACGAAAACTGGTCAAACGTTTTTCCGACTTCTTCAAAACATCGTTACAATTTCGTAAGAAAAAATCGTACGATGATAAATCTAGACTTGCTTCGAAGTTTCGAGTTTTTACTTTACTATTCGTTAATTATTTTTTCAGTGGGAAACGGAAGACACGTTTTTTTTCAAAAGTGGTACAAATCGTAACCTCTCTAAAGACGTTAAATGGATAATTAATTTATCATAGATATGAATATCGATGTTTCTTCTTTACAATATCATCTTCTTACTTCTTTTAAACATTTGTATACCATTTTCTCTTGGACGTTTTAACTTTACAATAATATAAGGCACATAATAAGAACTCTACTAATTGTGTACATCATAAGAACTTTCAATTAATAAGAAAATTTCAATTTTTAAATTATTATCGATTCTCATATCATGATACATGCGTTTCATTTCCCACCCGTTATATCAGGTAGAAAAATTTTCACAAAAATGATTTTCAAGGTATTAAATGAATGAAAGTTTATTGTTGCACGATCTTTTCTATGAAATTACAACAGTTTATGCATCGAAAACTTGTCAAAAAGTGACAATTTAATTTTAAAATACTTTTTAGAGTTCCTGTAAATAACACCTAAATACATTGACGGCTCTATTGTGCTCCTCTTTCTGTACTCATTGTCAGTAGCTTCTACGCAGCGTTGAGAAACTACCATTTTTTGTTTCATGTCAACAAAGAAGGTCAAGGTAATACCTTGCAGTCATGAATCATAAATACAAATCGATCTTGTCTCTATTTTATCCATGATTATCGATGAACATCGTACATAGTTGAATATAAAAGGTTTGATAAAATAACTAAGAACAAAGTCGCACTTTGCCAATAAATAAATTGCATATTGGTCAATGGAAATTACACACAATGTTCCATTCATTTTGACAATGATAAAATCTTCCAATGAATAGTAAAATGTTTCTCTATTTATAGTATCGAATTGAATGTCGATCGAACAAAGGGAAAATTTTGCTTCGTCGCTTGCTTATTAAAATGATGGCATAAACCAAGTAACTATTAATATAATATTAACAGAACGCATGTCATTTTTGATAATTTGACTGGAACAGTTTTATTTAGCTCCTTATCATGAAGTGTTCCTTCAATATCATCCCAACAAAATTCATTATTTCATGAATAACTAATTTATACAAACAGAGATACGTTCTTCCATCGACAATACACAAAAAACATACTAATACGTGTCATGCGATAACACTATTATTATTAATTTCTCTCACGGCATAGCTGTTGCGAAATTGTCCGCAAGCCTTTCGAACAGACAAATTACCGAGTTAACAAACCAAAGACAGAGTCGCATACGAACAAAGAGTAATCACGCGGAGCGGCGAAAATCTCGCGACCCGGAGCATTGAAATCACCTCATCATCGTACAAATTCGTACAAATTCACCGCTCCACTCGGGTTTCAGCTATCCCTGTATAAACTTCCAAAGTTCTATAAACGAAAAGTTTGTCAGTGTGCACAGTTCCGGACGTGCGCGTGCGTAGATCGACTCGATCGAGAGGAAGTTTTCTCAGCGAGGGAAAATGTTCGGCCGCGGGAACGCGACATAAGTAGGAAAAGATTAACGAACATCAACATTTTAAAAAATGGACTTGTGGAGAGAGACACAGAGAGAGAGAGAGAGAGAGAGAGAGAAAGCGGCGGCCCCTTTTAATGTATTTACAGAAGAGACGCGCGTCAGTCGGAGGGAAAGAAAGCCTCCGTCTTTTCCACATCCGTTTGTAAGGGCACGGCTGCGAAGCGCGAGGGTAGTTCCGACCCTCTTCTCTCGGAAGCCAACCCTAAATGGCAGCTCGCCAAGTGTGCTAACACCCCCTCTTGCACATGCAGCCGTCCCCCTCCACTCCCTGCCTCTCTTTGCCACCGCCCACCCTTTTGCGACACGCACGTCAGGTCCCATTGAATGCGCCCGCTACACTCTCTTCTGCGTTGCACGCGTGGCTTTACACACAATGCTCGCAAACACTTTGCATTCGTAAACATGCGTAAACAACAACGGCGATTTCACACCTAACGTACAAACCACTTGGATACTACGTGGCTGCGTTCACCGCGTAGCTCCGCCGTCACAGGTTGAATTACGCCTCCAGATGAAGCACGCAATTTGTCGCCCATTCGCCTAAGAGTTCACTCATTTTCCTTGTTTCCATCCTTTTCTCTATATTCCCTCGATATATTCCTCGTCCCAGGTGTAAGAAGCGTGCAATACCGTGTGGTTTTCCGTAATTAGTTTCTAACTAGGTTACACATTTTGCGGGCAAGTTGTAAACTGTTTTACAACGTTATATTTGCAAGTTTCTTTCGACTTATTAGCGAAAACTATTTGTTAAACACATGTAAAAGTGAAAGTCGTTTGTAAATGCAAACAGATTATTCTTCAAACGAATTACGAAAAATCGATGTTATACGGAAATAATAAGTATTAAAAAGCCTGGTTTTATTTAACGCGTTAACTTAAAATAAGAGTCAGTTTTACGTCATAAATGAAGTGACTGTAAAAATAGCATGAATAGTTGAGTAAGTCCAATTTGTCGCCTATTCGTCCAAGGGTACATTCATTTTCCTCGTCTCCATCTTTTTCGATATATTCCTCGTTCGGTTTTAATCTCGAGTCATTGGCGTATATACTTTTCAATTTGGCAGTAAGGGATGCGAAGACACGTCTGTCCCTTCTGTCCCTTTTTTTCTTCAAAGGTTCAATGTCCGAATCTATTTTGTTTTTCGAATTCATGTTTCTTTTTGCATTTATTAGTACTATTCTTGTACGTTCCTGTCTTCTTCCAGTTTAAAAATGAACAAGCGAATTACAAAAATCGAGTTGCACAAAACTGAACGATAAAATTTACGTTAGGTGTTCACAATTTGCACCTACTATTTCAATACATTTTCAAAGCCTTCTTGGGAAATTATTAATGATTGTTGCACACTCAATTATTGTATTTTCGTTCCATGCATTTTGCAAAGCTAGTTTGATCTCATTCGTAAACTTGAAGGAATCATGCGAGATCTTCTTCCATCAATAATAATAATTCTAACTCTTATCTGGTAATCGCGACACTGCCGGCATTCTGCAATCCTCCTTTGTGCAATTCAATAATTGTTATCTACTCCTTATCGTTCTTTTAAATCTTTAACCTGAAAGAAGAGAGAAACATACATGAACAGTACTAATAGATGTAAAAAAGACATATAGAATTCAAAAAACCAAATAGTATTAAATAGTAGTTTAATATTAAAGTGACAAAATTTTCTCAGCACCCTGTATTTGAAATAATAAAAGACTGCTTGCGACCGAAGCATCTATCCGACATATACCATAGAGTTTTACACAATACCGGAACAAATAGCGGGGCGCAGACTTTGTTGTGCAGACTTGGTAGATTGGATTCGGATACTCATCCCCATACCGCTGGAAGTCAAGTATCGATAGCAATGTGCGGTCCATGTAGTTTATAGATACGACGAACTGCCGCTGGCGATCGAGGATCAATAAAAGTACGCAGGAAATGGGCGGTTTTGCATTGGCTGAATTAGGTTCGAGTTGTAGACCGGCGTATAGGAGTTTGATTTGCTTCGGCCGCAGCTCTTTAATATAGCAGGATCTCTTTACCGAAGATACATGGCCGTTTTTCTCGTAGTCCAACTCTGACTGGAAACTTGCAATATTCGAACCTTTCATTCGTTTCCTATCCTTCGACGATGAAGGAAGTTTGCAATTACGAGTCCCCTGTAATCCGATTTAATTTGTCGTCGTCTTTGTTAATTTACCCTAAACCAACAGCAATCTTATCTAAAAATTAGAAAACAATTGATTAAACAAATCAAGTTGATATATCGATCGTTAAAGACCTAAAAGAATTCAGTCTGCAGTCAAACTATGTATTATAAAATGCGCAACGAAGACTAGTTACTACATATAAGATATCTACTGAAATAATTTCTTCAGTTGTGATTTTCAGTTTTGAATGTTATACTCCATTTTAATTTTTGAAGTGTGTAAGTTATTGTAATTGACGAATATACTCGTGAAAAATAGATGACTAGTTAAAATAATGTCAATGTTCTGCAATTTGCAAACGTCAATGGATATCTATTTAAAGTTGATTCTGAAAAGTAGCACTTCGTCCACTTAAATTGCGTACAATATATTTATTACGTCATCGCAATCGGGAGATGTTTACATGATTATTTTATGATGATTCATCCCGTCTCTTGTTTATAATTTAAGAGCCACAATTGAAGAACTCCGTACATTTCCGAATGTTGCCCGACTAATAATACTGTCTGGGTCGAACTCAAGGGGAACGCAATTTTTAATTGGCTTTCATAGAGAGTCTTAACCTTTTCTTGGCCACAAAGCCGCGAAGTTTCGCGGACAGTGATTTTAAAGTTCTCACGCTATCGGAAGTCGAGCTTCTTCTTTTTAACTTACGACGTTCTCAGCTACGATCTCGTCCCGTTCAGATTAAGAAACTCCATCGAAGACGTGATTAAAGATTAGGTTCCCCCCTACCATCAGCACGGTAGCCACGGTTTTTACCTCGATCGATTAAAACTTGAAGTTTATTAGAACCTTATTAAACTACCAACTCACTTATCTTTGAATAAAATGTTTCGTTGCTTCCTCCACGATTATTTTAACTATAACCACCGTTTTAATCGTATTCCGCTTTTCCCTGTTTAACTTTCACATTTTCTTTTCCCGGAATATCTGTTCGTGTTGCAACTGTGATGTGCAGTGACTTAGCCATTTTCGGTCCGAGATGTTTTCTCCATTTTATTTCAAAATTTGATATAATTACAGGATATTTTCACAAAAGATTCCGATTGTGTTGGAAATCGTGATATTGCTCAACACAGATTTGGATATTATTCGAATAAAATTTTATTCGTTTAACATTTCGAATGAATTCTTCAAATAAAATTGTATTTGATTAATGAATCAAATAAATTCTACGAATAAAATTTTATTCGTTATTTATACTGAACACTGGTCCAACATAAGATCGACGAGATACGTCAAACGAGGTGGACGTACAAAAACGATCCTCGATAGGATTTATAATTAGTATCAATATTGTATAATTCAATCACATTTGCATATGTGACTTTAGATCCTATTTAAAACAGTTCAAAAGTACTAAAGTTATTCTCACGTGTCAAAAGTGGAGTTTGGCTAGATATAGAACCGCAAAGCGTTAAAAAGTCACTAAACTTTTTATACCTTACTCTAAATTTTTACTCCTTACTCTATGTATGACGTGCCACGCCTATTAATCTTTAGGTGGTAAAAGGAAATGTTGAAGTATTAACAAAGTGATCGGAAAAAGATTTATGCAAAACTTCTGCATTTTATCGATAAATTATATTCCCTCGGAATCTTCCTACTGAAGAACTCTCAATTCCAGCTGGAGTAAAAGAGCTTTTGTGGTGCGTACTGGCAATGAACGAGAGCCCATCGTCCTTCCTGACCATTCAGCACTATAAAGGGAGCTCAAATATTGATTCGGTTGGCAATTATGAGTGGTTTTTCACTGAGTCTCCACAGGCATACCCTTCGGTCCTGTTCTCGGCGTCTGCTTAATTACGGGATGTTTGCGTTTCTCAAAATTAAACTCCTGTTGGCCAGGATAGCGCATCGTGGTAGCCCCCAGGCTACTCTAAACAAATTTACATCAAGCCGGGGAATGTGCCACAATAGTCGATCATAATCCATGGACGGATTTCACTTCCAGTTTTCACCGAACGTATGGCGTTCTGTCGTTCTCAGCATGCCACTGAATTTTTGCATTCAGAGATATTCAAACGTTCCGACGCTTTCGAGAAATTCGCGAGATTTCAAATATTATCTTCATTCATATTCAACACTTTAATAAATTTTAAAGACAGCCCTGAATGAAAAAAAAAGTTGCACAGAAAAATTCATTACTTTATTGTTTTCGAGAATTATTAAAAGGCTATGTTTGAGTACAATTATTCCGTTAACGATTCTCGTTGAAAATAGGAAATTTGAATATCAAAATAGTCTAATTATTTTCTTAATCTGTTGTAATTTTTCTTAACGCTGAATAAAATCGATTTCTTGTTTAATGAGAATTTTTTTTTATTTATTATCAAACTTAAAGTTTGTTGACGTTGGATAGAATCTATTTCTTGCTGAATGAGACATAGAGAAAAGATTGTAGGAAGTTTTTTATAATAAATAGAATGCGAATCTTTATGCAAACAAAAAATATTCTACATTAATTGCTAGCAACGAGAGTCTTAAACAGAAAGGAAACTATACAAAAGGTGAAAGAACAAAGACAATTTTTAATTTTTACTTTAACATTTTTTATAATTGATGTGATTAGATATGTATTAACAAGTGATGAATGAAACAACATTCTAAAATTTGTCTGACCTCTCCAGTGTTTTGTGTTTCACCTATTTATTTTTGTTGAAAATGTACTATATAAAATGTAATAACAAGATATAAACCGTCCATAACTCTGCTCTAAAATATATATAAAATGTTCGCAAAATTCTGAGAGGAATTCATGGAATAATCAGTTTCCTATCAGCGAAAAAATTTATCTGTATTACATTAACGGCGCGATTCAAGGAGTGAGATAGAAAAATTGACTTAACACCAGCCGCGCGATAAGAAGCAGATTGGAATACAGAAGAACGGAGCGAATTTCCCCAAAGATCCTCGCGGTTTATTTTCGTGGCAGTAAATTAAGGGTTCGCGGCAAGACTTCTCCCTGAACCCCTTCATAATGTCTCGTCCAGTTACAGCCCCTGCTGTTCTTCCACTGAAATTAGTGGAAGAAGAAGGAGAGCGGCAGTTCCCGGTCGAAAGAGTAGCAGCAGATCGCCGAGGCTGAAACTTTCTTTTTTCCTCTTTATGTTTTAATTTTCGTCGTTAATTATCACGGAGGGAGTTAACCACTCGATAGTATTTGTTCGTTCTTGCACACTGGCGGACCTTCATTCCCATGAATTTTGATGGCTAACAAGGCATCAGGGAAACTTTCTTGATTTTGTATTAAGTCTCACCCTTGTACATTAAATTTTCAGGTATGGAAATTTTTTATGATATTATTGTTTCTAAACTGGCGAGAACCAATTCCGCGTTGTCTGTGTTGTGTAAATTAAATGCTAATTGAAACTTTGATACGTAAATGTTGGAAATGATTCTTATTATTACAACCATCAATTTCGCAATTTATTAAAATCCATAAGAAGGTATCACAAACAATTGTTTAACCAGTTTTGACTTTATAAACACTTGACGAATCCAATTTCACAGTTAATTGTCTGTTCTACCTAATTAATTTCATCAAAATTACACAGTACTTACTACTTTGATTTTTAAGCTGAAAGAAACTAATTTTCATTTGTTTTAACAATTCTCTAGAATTGTTCGTCAATGATTGATGCTCATTGCCAAAAAAGCCATCCAACACAATGATAGAATACCACATGATGGGTTTAGACAAAGTAAGTTCCTTTTATATGGAATTTTATTTTCTAACTTGTACAGTTTGCGAAATATAGCAATAACATAAAAAATACCCGAATAATTGGGTATCATCCCTTAATAAGTTGATTGCCTGAAATGTAAGTCGGATGAAAATGTCTTTCTCTTTTAGTGATTGTGATAAATAGACTGCCGATCTTTGTGCAAAATAAGAATTATCTTTGTCAATTTCAACCTAAGTCAAATAGAAATTTCTTTCTGCCTTTAATAATTTCAGTGAGTTAGAAATAATACATGCATGCTCTTAAATTTTTTCAATAATTTCGATGTCTTAAATTTCACCAACCCATTTTTATTATGAATGCTTAAAATCCGCAGTCTAGTGAGAATTTATAGACAATATAGAAACATTCTCAAATACTTACAGTGTCTTTACATTTTTGTTTCTGACCTAGTCATTCTTGCAAAAATGCGTAAAAACCGCAGTCTATTTACACAGTCATGGGACATTTTTGGGACTCCATAACTATTTCAAGAACCGAAACCGGTAGCATAACTGTTTTTAACGGTCGCTTCACTTGGCCGGAATAATCGAGGTTCCACCGTATTGTATTTGTCATGGTCGACCCTTGCGTTTGAATAACTATGCCGCACCCTGGCATCACGTTCCGCGAATCATTCGCGACGAAAGAACGAAAATAAGAAAGGACGGGGGACATGAAGAAAATGGAAGGTGACGAGCTACGTGCTTTGGTATCAAGCAGCCGCGAGCTACTTCCGCGAAGTTTAATTAAATAACGAGGTGACGTCGTGGACGGCGAGGGTGCACTCACGCCACCGGGACCGACAAAGAGAACGAAGGGGCGAGGGCGGGGGAGAGAAAGACAGGCAGAAGTGCAGAAGCCAACGGTAAGAAAGATCGCGGACTTGGAAAAGGGGTGGACTCGGTTGAGGTGCCAAGTTGCTAGGTGACTTTGCTAGTTATTTAATTAGTCCAGAGACTTTCCTTTGCTCCACTGCATCCCACGCCTCTCCACTCCACCCCACCTTCTTCGCCACCCCTCGCCCCTCTTTCCTTTGACTCTTTTTACTCCTCGAAACGCCACTTCCTTCGGCCGCTTCTTCCATGACGATGTCTCAGGGCTGTCGGTGTCTTTACCGCAACTTCCTTTATGACCCCCAAAGCACAATACTTCTTTTTATCTCTTTCCGGTACTAACTTATTGTTCCGTTTGGTCATTTCTACATGGCACCCTTTGCGCGTGCATATCCTTACTTACGAAAGGGAGAGAACGGGCGCGGTCGTGTAACAGCGACGGGAAATTTTCGCTTTGAACTTCGTTTCAATTAGAATCGCCCCGTTTGAACGCGAAGACCGTGCACCAGATGTAAGGATCGTTCAATACCGTGTGGCTTCCGGTAATTAATTTTCAACCAGGTTACACGTATCGCGTGAAACTTATAATCTGTTTTAAAACATTAAGTTTCTAAGTTTTTTTTGACTTATTGAGGAAACCATTTGTAAAATATAATAGCGGAGGTAATCTGTAAATGCAAACAGGTTGATCGTTAAGTACTAGCTGCAATTATGTTATTAGTGTCTACTCATTATAAAAGGACATTTTTCCGCACCATTACAACAATATTCTTATATTTTTAACAGTACTAACCAGTCGAAAGTAATAAGTTGGCTTGATGAAACTCTTTTAATCTTTTCACTATTATAAAGTTCACGCGAGTACCATTTAATTATGAATGTACAAAATCCACTAATTGTGAAGTTTAATCAATACTGTGTTGAACATGTAACTTTTTGTTTCATTGTGGTTATAATTCTCAGTTTATTTCATTTGTATTATTCTTGAACTACTTCATGTATCTTCACTAGACTGCTACTCTTTATACATTTATGTCATGTGCAGATTTTTAAAATCGTAACAAAGCGTACAAATTAACCACATCTAATAGCATTTTCATTTTAACGAAGGTATAATTTCATTAGTTTTGATTTTTGTGAAATAACATACGAAAACGAGAATTTGCATAAAAATCTGCACATTGCTTCATTTCTGTAACATAGAGTAAAAATTGCTAACATCGTCAATAATTCTTTAAGCCTGTGCATTTTAAAAGATAAAACTTAGTACTTTCACATACAAATATCCTGATCCACAAAAAGTTAAAATTAGGAAACACGCAAAAATAACATGCAAATGGCAAACTGAAAATTATCAGAAACTCAACACTGTTTAAAAAATGAGTATTCAAGTCTGTTCAGACATCAATTTCGCTCGTATCGACACTAAGAAATCGAATGCCATTTTAATATTCAACAATTTCGCCGTGATTACTTTTCTTTGCCATGCTGTAACATTGTTGCAAGAAAATATGTCAGTGAAGCGCCCCGACGGAAATTGAAATAAGAATTTTTACCGTGCTTAATCTTGATCTGCGATCGCCGAACTTTCTCCGGGCGAAGAGCAGCATGCTGCTTCACCATCGAATCAGAAAATCAGGAACCGCTGTGATTCCAGAGTCGCGTTTACCGTGAATTTTCTCGGGGTTTTTTGTCGCATCTGCTCGACTCCCTTCTGCCCTCTGCTACTATAGATGCACCAGATGGTCCCGGAATTTCTTAAGAGCGTGTAAAGGGAATACGAATAAACGTGCGTGCGCAACGAAGTATTTTCAAGTATTTCTTTTAAGGATTTCCCAGCACGTACGACGATTTTGCGTTACCGGTGCATAGCCCGTGAAAGTGAACCGAACAATCTATAGTGTCTCCGCCACTTTTATAGAAAACACAGAAATTTAACCTCTTAGGCACGACGCGCCACTGTAGTGGATTTCGCGAATGTCATCTTCCAGTACGATGCGCTACTATAATGGCTTTCGCGGATGTTTCGTGCTTTACTCAATTGTAGTATTATACAATATTTACTTAAGTTATTAAAGCAAATGATTAAAGTGAAAGTATAAATATATCATATCTTTAAGAAAGACGATAATTTAATTACGGAAATTTGATTCGAGTGTGCTCGGGTAGAGAACAGCATTGTCATATATTGCAGTGTAATTTGCGTCGAACTCTGCCGTACAGAGAAAGAGGTTAATCGTGCGCAACGGTTGCTAACCGCAATGAACGCTGTGGACGTTGAATTTTTAGAATTTATATACCACTTTAAATGTGCCACAATTTCCTGTAAAGAAAATGAAATAGTATTGTTACAGAATACTATTGTTAACCATTAAACACCAGTCGCTGTACCCAGTTTTTTATTCTTTACGGCAACAGTATAGAAGGTTGCCCTCTTCATCAATTGAAATGAGCTTAAAGTATGTTATAATACTGACTTCATCAAAATCACAATTACAAAATTGAAGTTTAATGCAAATTGTGTTCTGAATATTTAAAAAATAAAGACCGAAAACAACGGTATCATACATAAAAGACTCTCGCTTTGTACATTGTTTCTAGTTATTTGAACTATATTTTAATAGTCCTCTATTCAACCATAACTAGAGATAGGTGGTCTAATTTAGGTATTCGGCCAGCGCAATGAAATTACGGGAGTACGAACCCCGTTTTGATATTTCTGCAGGATATAGCAGTTAATACGTTGAACATCCTAGTTACAGGGTTAATGCTCGATTATCGTGATATTACAAGTTCATTATAGCACATAGCGCAATTCGCGTTCAAGTAATTCCGGCAATGCCGGCAATCGCCTTGTCTCCACGCTAAGCTCCCGTAAGCTTTTGTTGCTTTCCCGCTGGTGGTTTGGATCGAAGGCGATTCTTAGTAAAACGTCAGAAATGGTTGCCTGTTTCCCATGGGGAATCTGTTCGTTCTCCTTGTCCAACGACACAGCGACCGCGGCGTCGCGTTGCCTCCTTTTCCAGGACGATTTCTTTTCTTATTTCCGCCTTTGCGATCGGTCGAGGATCGGACGACCGTGCTGACACTTCGTTACCGCAAAACGCGGTGAATCAAAACATCGTTATCGCAATTCACTGCTGAACCGTCGTTTCATAACGCTACCTGCAAAATCGTTCGCAAATACTAACAGAACGAGGATCATGTTTACTTTCCTATCATGAAATCACGGAAAAGAATGATCTAATAAACCCTGGAATCAGCAAACTTGTTGAGCCATACTTAAATCTGCTAATTTGCTAATTTGCATCCGCTTTGATTAGACAGCGAATTTTTATGCAAAATAAAAATTGTCGGCACTTATTGCAAACTTCAGGAGCTACATACTCATTTATTCTCTTCCTCATTCATTCGAAGGAGTTAAAATTAATAAAACAGCGTTGTTAAGTTCTTTAAATGTATTTAATTCTAATTATGATACGGACTAATCCGATATCAGATTAATTCTTTCTAGTTTCTTTTGTAGTTTTTCATTTATAATACATTAAAGTCTTGAGTATTGAAAATCAGAATATATGCAATGGTATTTTGTTGTTTAAGTAGTTATAGAATGAGAAATTTTGTTCGTAACTTCTTCATCATCATCAAGTACTGAATTTTGTTCTAAGATGTAGAATATATACAGGGTGGTTGGTAACTGGTGGTACAAGCGGAAAGGGGGTGATTCTAAGCGAAAAATCTATAGTGAGAAGACTAGTGAGATCTATAGTGAGATCCGTTATAACGAGACGTGATAAAGTGCACGCGTACCGAGCGAAAATTCAAAGTCGATTTTCTCGAAAACAAAGCCACAAACGAAAAATTTTTATTCTATATTTTCGACTTCTTTGTTCGCGTAGAATCACCCCCTTTCCGCTTGTACCACCAGTTACCAACCACCCTGTATAACATGGAGAATCTTATTTTTCATTTTAACACTAAACGATTTTATTTAGACCGTTCTCAATCATTTCTATTTTAACGTATATTCATCTTAAGAAAATCATTAAATTATTCTTTACAAGTGACTTTATAATTTCTTTATAATTTCAACCATTTTAAACCCTTGCAGTATAACGACTCAACGTCATGACGAAAATTACCTACATATACCAGTCTTGACACGAAAGGAAATGAAAACATATAAGCAAAAAATATCAAGGAAGTTATTAAGAATGGAAAAGCGTTAATCAATGCAGTTCGGAGAGAAATTTTTGCAAGAAAGAAATTTTAGCGGAAGGAGTTAAAAGA
Source organism: Augochlorella aurata (assembly GCA_028455555.1). NCBI lineage: Eukaryota > Metazoa > Arthropoda > Insecta > Hymenoptera > Halictidae > Augochlorella > Augochlorella aurata. The sequence continues at coordinate 1,202,795 of CM052168.1, read as the reverse complement.
TCACATGCAAGATCTTTCGGCAGTGTTAATAAACATCCAACTAATTCGTTCAACAATCATATTCACGGTTTTGATCGAATATTCCCATAGGGGTAGTGTACCGTGATTCCGCGACCCAATCCGTCGAACGGTAGGAACTACAACGATAATATTTTGGGAGTACAATAGTTGCAAACGTTGCATTAATAAAACATGCAGGCTGGACACGATCAGTATTGAATGTAATGAAAGTAAGCCGGTAAAACGCCAAACGACGCTCGACCCTCGCCGACGCGCGCGACCGTCTGTGTAATTTAATGCCGGGTAAATACGCCAAGCGGAGAGTAGTTTTGCACTGTAATCTAGATGAATCTGCTGGAAGAGCCACTCCCAACGGGCATAGGCCCCCGTCAATTACAAAACGACCGTAAAGGGAGGCCCAGCCATACTTTCACGCTACCTTCTTATCTGTCTCTTCGATGGAGCGCTCTACGGATATTTAATAAATGTATTCCAAACAGTTTCTTGACCCCAAGTGGTCTTTTTCTCGCTTAAATTGTCGTCACAGGCTGTACAAACATAATCACATTAAAGTTTCATTTGGTATTGTGCAAATGTTACTCACCCTCTACCAAGCCCTTAACTTCTTTCTTGTTTTGTGATTTAGTCGCTTGCTCTATTCATCGAATTTATTTTATTGTTGACAATTTTCTGACAGGAATGACATTCTTGTTTTTATATAAATAAATATTTGTTAAACGTTATATAATATACGCGTCTAATAAATTTGATTTCAAATATTGACTGAAAAACTAACTCAACGTCATAAAAATTGTCTGCCTCGATTGCACTAAACAGAGATCGAATAAAAATGAATTCTTCGTGTTAATAAATTTAATAAGTTGAAAGTAATGTATAGCAGTTTTAAAAATTTTTCAATTGTTTTCATTGGTTTGTTTTCAATTATTTTCATTGTTTTCATTGAATTCATCTGCCTATTTTTCTCA
>CM052168.1:1159364-1201709 GCA_028455555.1 Augochlorella aurata | reverse complement strand
GTTTTTCAGTTAAAAATGATTTTTATTATTTCGCATATAGTAAAAGACACGCAAATTAAAACTAAATCCGTAAATTATTTATTGTTAGTGAAAGATCGTTTCTTTATGCGATACATGAGAAATTGATAGAAACTCATGTAACATCCGATCCGCACGGTCTGATTGCTAGCAAATATTAAAAGGGACGCACCATTAAGTGGTTAGCAATTTTGTCAGCGTTTTTAATCCAGCCCCTTATTCCATATCGGCTTTCGTTTATCTCGCAACCTCTTTTTGTTTCTCCATTTTTCCCGTTGAATAAACGCGCGGACGTATACTTGCTCCTGCTCTTTTTCGTTCTTTTTCGACTTCTGTGCACAGCCATGGCCTATGTACTTTGTAAAACCAGCCGTTGCGCCAATTACACGTGCTCGCATTCCACTCGCCCGGATTCAGTAGCTTCATCAATGAAATTGATTCGTTTGGTCCGCTTCCAGTGCAAGTACACACGCCGCGTGTCATAGCGATAGCTCCGACAGTAGTTATCGAGCATATGTTCAAACGATTTACGTGTAATTCGATTCGGCTGTTTTCTATTCCGAGTATTAAAGGTGTGCAATCCTTTATGCCTTGTGTTATTTGAAAACGTGCAGAAACTGGTAGTATACCGATGAAAATCCAAACACATTCGCGAAAAATGCAATTACGTTCGGAAGCCTGCGAAAATATACGAAACGTAACTTTTAGAAGTTATGAAACTCGTTTAACTAATTTGAACAACCAGTTACTAATAACATGTTCTACCTAAAATTCATAATATTCAATTAATCAATGACTGCAAACATTCAGCGAACACTGATTGTGAAATAGTGTACATACGTGAAAGAGTGTATATTGCAGTTTTGTAGAAAATGACATACAATTATATGTATATAATTACTGAACTGCAGATCTTTGTGCAAAATAAAACTTTTTTTAGCTCAATTGTAAGATATAGAAATTAAATAAAAATATATTTCTTCTTTTAATAATTTTGATACATTAAGGAAAAATAGGAATATTCTTAAATTTTTCTACCGTCTTTCATATTTTATCTAGTAATTTTTGTCATCAATATGCAAAATTTGAATATTTGCATTAACAGTTTTAATAGTATTTAATTTTCATCAAACATAGAAACTTCATTCAAATTGTTATACTTCTACTTTAGAATCCTTTGTCAGCCATAAATACATAAAGCTCCATTATCTAAAAATTATATTCCATCGAGTTACGTTTATCACGTAGATTAGTACACGAACGATTGAAAATTATAGTAGTTAGATTTAATCGGAATCTAATAATGGAATCATTCTAACGATCAGCTTTTATTACGCAAGTATGCGATATTCACTAGTAATACTTTAACCAAGCCGTATGATTTCTCTGGTCGTTCTATTAGAGCTGAAATTATCGTCACGAAATCCACATCATCGTCTCCTTAAAAATTATCTGATCACCGGATAAAACGTGCCGAACCGTAATATAAACTACAGTCTCCTGTCGCTGAAACGCTTGATAACAAATTTTATGTGCTTGCGCCTCGTCACGCGATTCCCACGATTGTTAGGGAATTTTTTTTCATCTGGCCACTGACCCGAATCCATTAACGAAATAATAAAAACCCCACCCATTGTTACAGGAACGATACGAAAACGTCCGGACGCGTGTCAACAACCCCTATCCGAAACGTGTTCATAGGTGCGTGCAAACACACGTATCGAAACAGCGTGACATCTTCTTTAAGGGATATTTATTGCCTGTCCAATCCCACGTTCCATACTTTATTACGATTTTCATCCCTTAATTAGATTGCCATGTAATAGAAATGTATTTCATCATATTAACGAATAAGGTTTTTTCAATAACACGGCGACCGTTTACTCGAACATTTATTGGTCTGTAAAAGATCGTTCAAATTTTAAATAGTCCATGAAACAGACATTATTTGCTTTTAATCACTTCGTGAAGTTAATACGGTGGAACCTCAGTTATCCGAACTAATATGGAAGACATAGATGTTAAAATAATACTATTCTACCATTAAAGCATCATTCATTTTTACGAACACAATTATATTAAAAATTGTTGCTTACATTTATATTAAAAATATATTGTAATTTAAATTTGTTGAACCAATTCTAATATATAATTTCTATTTAAATTTCTATCTAAAATCATCCCCATTTAAAATCAATGAACTTAAATTTTTATTGAAAATCTATTATAATCCAAATTTATATTGAAAATTCATTATTAAATTTTAATTAAATTTTTCATAAAATTAAATTATAATCATTCTACTATTTTAACACTAAACCAAGCACTAAAAATGATTGTCATGTGTTGCTTTCTCCACTTTTATCATAATATATACTTGAATTAAGAATTCAATTGTTTCCGGTGAAAGTATTTATAATTAGAACAATTTTAAAAAGAAGTACGTCACACCTACTCATTTCTATCATAAATGCATAAAATAATCATAACATATACAGGATGCAAATGAAACGTATAACTTAAAAATTATTTTGAGAACTCATAACTGTACTTTATGCAAATCTGGCATTTTGTCAAAAAGAAACAACATTATTATTCTTACCTTTAAAAAATAGTTTGTTCTACGTTTTCCAAAGTTCTATTCTATAGAATGAACATCAATTTAACATGCTTAGCGTAAATAAAATTTAAGTAATTTCCGTTTCGAATTTAGAAAGGAAGATGTCATTGAAATACTACTCAATCAATAATACTATAATACTCTAATCGCTTTAGTGATTCTGTTATGAGATACTTGAATTTCTGTTACTTTACTTTATTATGTCATATCATAACCACATTATTTGTTATAACATTTCTCTTCTTCTTCTTCTTTGCTTGCACTCTGTACTGATTTTTATTGTATTTTTGCAATATATTACAAAAGATTCATCCCGTTAAACGAATAAACATTATTATTATTAGATAGCGGATGCTATACATTGATGGCAAAAATGGTTAAGTGAAATTCAAAACAGAAACTAAGAATGTTAATGTATTAACTTCAACTTATTAAAATTACTTCAGAAAGAAGCAAAAATGTATTTGGCTCGTATATTTTACTTAAGACGCTAACAATTCTTATTTCGCATAAATATCCGCAGTCTCATTACTAAAATACGTTCAATCATCCACCAAAAATTTCGAAGAACACTGTTAGACAGTTTCCGTGTCTAAAAGGCTAGGAACTTCAGATGCGGTCTCGACAATAGACGAAATTATATACGTTCCGCTGCGGCCAATAATCGTCCTCTTATTTGTCCCTCATACCTACCGCAGCGGTGGATCCATTAAAATCCGTATAAAGAAGTTTTTCGCCGGACGATCAAGAGAACAAGCCAATGCGCGTCGCGGTTGGTGGATTTCCAACCTATTGGAAAGCCTAGCTGCCATTCGCTTATATGCCCGCGCAAGAAACGCGCGTTAACGCTTCGTGGGCGGTGGAAGGGGTGAAGAGGGGGCCGCAAAATAAACTTAGGCATGTTTGCCGAGCAATCAAATATATGAGTGGAAAGTCTCGCAGGCGTTATCGATTGGATCGAACCGACTGTGGCAGCGCGGAGGCGAAGAGGAAAGAGAGAACACCGAAACGGGGGGACGATGGGGATGGCAGAGAAGGGGTCGACGGAGGGTTCGAGACGAAATAGGAACGGGGAAGATCCACGAAACTATATAGCCTACATCGTCAGTGGCGGAGGGCCGAGCGGTTTGTCCAGTGTTTGTTGTTCGACGTTGTTCAAGGGGCCAAACATAGATTTCGAGCCGACGAGAAGGACAGACACACGCACACACGTCCTGTCAATGTTCACACGGATCGTACGTGTAGTCCATGTATCGATGGTGGTTATACGAGCGTATATGTACACCGATCCATTCATATGTACGTGCCAGACGTGTGTGCGTACGTATGCACGCACATCGGAGAGGGGCGCATAGGAACATACATATGTATTCGTGCATACATACACATAGGGTGACCATAATCTGATACTAGCAAGATTTTTCTAGGTCGTCGAGTAAAAAAGATAAGAAGGTCAATTTCATTTTTTTAAATGAAATCACATATTTCCTGTTGCGCCAGTCGTTGCAGCTCATTATTGTTTACAGAAAAGTATTAAGTCACTTGTTGCAAAAAATCATTAGAAAATATTTTAATTTTAGTAATCTGAAGTGGAGTACTCTTCTATCTAAAATTGGTGTTCAAAGACACGACCTTCAGTTTGTATGCACAGATTTGACCCGCCTCTTTTGTTTCAGATCACCCGGAGTCGTACAATTGTGTACATGAACTTTATTTTTCAATTATACCCATTCAAACCACATTATCCCAGATGAGACGCGTATCAGCTGTTTCGTAATACTTAATATTAGGGGTGTGCGAGGACCCGAGCATCGGATCGAGTCAGGTCGGGCTGGACCGCGAAAATTCGTCCAACACATACATACATATGTTCGGGTACGCGTAGTTTCGGTACCTGAAATTCAAATTGAGAGCCAAAATTCAAATCGGGACCCGAAACTCAAATCTAAACTCAATACTAAACTTATAATATCATTCAAACCAAAAACATTTCGCAATAAATGGCTTAGTACTTTTATGTAGAAAATAATAAGCTGCATCAATTGGTGCAATAAGAAATATGTGATTGAGTTTTACAAAATGAAATTGACCTTGATATCTTATTTACGTGTTTACCCAGAAAAATTTTACCAACATGAGATTATGTGCTCCCTGAGGCCATTCAACATTTATTTCAAACATTTTTCAGTATCGTCAACGGTTTGCAAGATATTTGACTGGATCGATTTAAATGAGTCACCCTGTATGTATACGGACATGCTTATATACACGAATATACGAATATTCGAATATACACGGACATACGCATATACACAACATGCGTACATACACGGCATGTAGACGTCCGTATACATGGACACAGACATATGTATACGCGGACATAAGCACGCGAACTTTCGAGAAATTCGAGTCTTTTATTTCCGTGCGACCTTACTCCCGTCTGCTCCGAAGCGGCGGAGAAAAATCTCAGGAGCGCATCGTCTTCGAGAGATTTCGCTTGCACAAGAAAGAACAGCGGGGTGAGCCAGAACACTTTGGAAGCTCGGACAAATTCTTACGATGTCGGTGAGCGACAGGGGTTGAATCGCAAGAAAGCCTTGTCCACGAACCCACCGATCCCGCTTCGCCGTCTAGTTTCGACGTTCTTTGCTATTCTTCTCGCAAATTCCTCAATAGAATACGTCAGGTTCTACCTGGATATTTAGAATAGTTTTTAGCCCTCGAGGGACTGAAATTTATTATGTAACGAATGGGCCTCGTGAACGAGTTTCATCCGCTGTCAATCAATTTTTAATTTATTTGTGGAATGAGTGATCTTTCTATTGTTCACTAATGGGTGTCGGAATTGAGAGTATTTGTATGTAGTTTCAGACAGTGTAGCCATAGTTGGCAGAATTATAAAGAAACATTATAGTGACTATGTTCCAACTCTGCAGCTTCTTTCAGATGGAATGTTACGAGTTTCAATATAATAAATAGATCACCATGGCAAAGCTTTTAACACTTGGCAATTGCGGTAGAAGACAGAACTGGACAGAAAAATAGAATTAACAGTAACGAAAAAGGAAGCAGGGCGTATGTTTAAAAAATGAGTATCAAAAAGAGTGTCAAAAATGAGTATTAAAAATGAGTACCAAAATTGGATATTAAAAATGAGTAGACATTTTCAGTGTGACTTTGAAGCTGAACATTTTTAGAAAAGCAACAAATTTTTAAAAAGAGTAATTTTTCCACGGAAACATTGAGTCACATTCTGTACATTTTAAACAATATTATACTCTGTATTCTTAAACCAGATAAAAATTCCGTTCAGTAACATAACATCGTATTGGATCATCTGATTCTCACATCGTACACTAAATTAAATATACAGCACATCAGAATGCCATAAAATAACCAAACCTAAACAATAAATAATACCAAACAATAGAAAGCACCGTTTTTCTTCCTCTCGTGAAAGCTAACCTGTGTGTTTCCCGTATTTATGAATATGCATTCAATAAAATAAGAATATATGAATACGAATGCACGATCGAGCTCGAAAAATAAAAATATCGTTTAGTTTAAAATCGTCTTTCTTGCCGGTCAGTGCCATTTAAATAACGACTGCTAGTAGGATGGTAGGATATCGGATTCTAGAACTGTGAGGAGATTTCAAAAAGTTCGAGGCTCCTGAAACAGAGATAGGCAGGACTTTATCGTGTCATACACCAGCAGGTACGAGGGTAAGTGTCCTCTTTTCGCCCCAATTCCCTTCAATCCTGCTCCAGCCTATCTCACCTAGGGCATGGTTATCGAAACTCATTTATATTTCTGAACCCGTTCACCCATTCAAATTCGAGAATTCAACAATTACCCCGATAATTCTGATAAATGCAAAACTATACCGTCAGGAGCCGTTAATATTCTTCTCGTATTCTGATAAAGGCATTGAATCTCTGATTATTAGAATTCGTTGAATTTTATTATCGAACTCTACTTGAGCTGATCTTGAGACATATTTTTAAGATATAATTATGTTAGAAGAAAAAAAACAACAAATATACCACGCTATTTAATAACAATAATATAACGAAGATCGTCTTCTCTAACTTTGCGAAATAATGTTATTGGTAGACTGTGAATTTTATGTATCACAATCATGAATCAGTGCAATACAAAATTATAAATATATTAGAACACTTTAAGGATAGTGTTACATTTTGAATATGTCGCAATTATTAAAGGAGTGAAGCCATTTTCATTCAACTTATATTTCTTACAATTAATTTAGGCAGTTTCTATTCATTCAAAATTTATTGACATTAAGAAGACTTTTTAACATGATTGAATAGATTTATTATGTTACACTATATAAATATACATATATATTATTTTGTTGTAATATTATTTTCTACAATATTATTCGTATACATTATAGTTAAATTGGTGAAAAGTCTAAATGAATTCAGTGTTAACATTCGTAAAGAGCAACATGTTGGTTTCAGTATTTAGTAAGTTCAATAAAATTGATCGGAGCAGAATTAACTTGCAAAGCGTAGCTTAAGGGCCTAAATTCTCTCCTGAATGGCACTAAATAGAAGCAGTTTTTCAAGATGGTTTCCTTGTCGTTGTGGCAGTAAACTAGGAACGGTGGGCCGGATTACCGAGCGTTTCTCTTACCGAGAAAACCGTTCGTGGTAAACATCTTTTATTAAGTGCATTTTGCGCTCCAGTGGCGCGTCAATTTTTCAAAGCACCCTCAAGTTCTTTGTCTTCGTGTCTCCCTCTAACTATAACGATAAGCGCACGTGGTGGAGAGCAGAGGCGATTAATCGTTCCGTCATCGCCGGGGATAATCTGAACCGGGTGACAATGGCGGAAACGGAACTACTTTCATTCTTTTTCCGTGGTTCCGTCGCGGAATTAAAATGGTTCTCACTTCTTCCGAGTGTATGTCCTGTCCCGTGAACTTTCAATCGTAAAAACAGACCGAAGAAGTGAGAAATGGAATTTTTATGTGTCATCGGGCTCACGAGAACCACGGTGTGCACGATACCGAATGAAATTTATCAAACGACAAACTAATTCGTTTCATTTGTCACGATCCCAAGATAATTTGTTAGAGCGTGAATTAACGACGGAATTTTTGTTTTTCAGGCTGTGCATTCGTGAAACTTTCGTCACATCAAGAAGCGCTAGCGGCAATCAATTCCTTACACGGTAGCCAAACTATGCTGGTGAGTATCTTCTATTTACAATCAACATTTTATACGTTTTAACAGACAAAGTCCTTGGTGATTGTGGTTTATTTAATAACGGTTTAAAGACTTTCAAATTTCCCACCATTTTTTAATATAAATGATAGTAAATGCAAGATAATATTAAAATTGATCAATGTGTTAGTTATTTTAAATAAACACTTACTATGCTTTTGTGGACAGCTGAAATTCCATAAATTTTTGCATTCTCCATAATTAAATTATTAAAAATCTTTAACCTGTACTATTGTACATCGTATACTTAAACATCGTCCATTTTTTAATAATATTGTCTAACATTGTATTAAATGTAATTCTCACAATCATTGGTTCTAGCTATCTAGTAAGTTAAAAGATAAATACGATTAATTGTTTACATGAAGACACTTTGCGCTAAAATTTTCGTTAACTGTTACTGTTTTAACACATTCGTCGCCAACAATCGACCATCTTAATTTTCACAAAATCAAAGCAATTTTGATCAACAAAATTGATCATAGGGGATGGCTTTAGAACTCTTGCGCATTCGAAACATCCTAGTCAAATTCAGTTTGTTCGGATATATTAAAATGAAAATAGATTTTCAAGATTGTTTAAAAACTAGCGTCACCCATATTTGGGTGACGTGGCGCTGAACGTGTTAAGTAAGATATGTGCCAGAGCCTCACCTACAAACCTACCCTAGGTAACTACCCCCCCCCCTCCCCCATTAACTAGACCGATAACCCTAATCGGCCCCCGCCAAATTATGTTTTTTAAATAAATAGTACCCCTGACATAATAAGCAACCACCTCGAAATTTAATGACAAACCTTCATTGACTAATAATAACGAATAATTAAAAAAAATTTTTTTTATTTTAAAAAATAATTTCTTAAACCTTAGAGTTGGGCAAAATTTTATTTGGATGACGGATAAAAAAATAGACACTAACGAATGAAATTTCATTCAACACTGTTTGAAGTCAAATACATATAAAATTTACAAGTGTAATAACTATGCGCATTTACGTGCTAATAACTATACAAAATATTTCTACTTAACCGATGCGTTATTTGAACAAAGTCGACAACATACAGTGAAAAGTGACATAGGAAGCATGACTGGAGAAACTAGAAATTGAAAAAGGGTAGAACAAGGCGCACAGAATTAGCATAGCAAATGGTGTTGAAAATATACACAGAATGAAATGCGACGTAGATTCATGGACGGTCATTCTCCTGAGCAGTTAAAGCGTGGTGAATAGACAGCCGTAGTAATGGCTGTTGTGCTTGTAAATATCCCGTGCCTGCAATCTAATGACTGGCCAAACAGAAATCTGCATAACACTTGGAGAAGTGTGGGCCGCCTCCTTCTTCTTCGATGAATCCGCTCCCTTCGCCTCTGTCAAACCACCAAACTTTCTCAGCTTAGGGTCGGACCACGAATTCCCAGTTGTAATTGAATTGTCAGTGAGTTCCGTTCAGGATTCCACCTGCTGATTGGCGAAAGTTCGCAAAGCCGCTTCCCGAACTTGACCACACGACATTCCTCTACCACCCTCATCGTTGTTATCGCACGGTAGTCACTCACTGACTACCGCTGACGTGTCCGACCTCCAGGATTTCGTTTATTAACAATACGTATGCCATGATTGCTATTTGTGCGTAATATAAAGAATTGAATTTTTAAATAAAAATTGCGTGAAAGCGTAATTCGTAATTCAACGAAGATGCTATGTTCATGTTATATTTAAAAAATATATACTTTACAATGTTAGAAAAAATAAATTTTCGTAGTACCTGAAGAAAGAAAATTAAATAACATATTGATTATTACTGTGTTCTGAATTTTATCGTTATTTTATTTATTTCAAACTTTTTACCGCTTCATAGAATGTTTAATTTCATCGAAAAATGAATATTAGTATACTGTGCAAGAAACGCATAGGTAATATAAAATGTAGAAGATAAGTATTGTTAACACGTTCGTCGCCAACAATCGACCACCAAAATTTTCACAAAATCTAAGCAATTTTATTAATTAAAGCGAAATTAGGAAGTTGAAATTAATCATAGGGGATGGAATTAGAACTCCTTCGCATCCGAAACATCCTAGTCAAATTTAGTTTGTTCGGATATATTAAAATGAAAATGAATTTTCAAAATTGTTTAAAAATTAGCGTCACACATATTTGGGTGATGTGGCGATGAACGTGTTAAAACGATATTCCTCATTATATGAATTAATAAAAATTATGTCAACCGCGCCTGATTCTGAAATTCAATTAGTTGAGAAATAATAGACTGTAGATGTTACATTTATTCACCAACGGATGTATCATGACATTGATCACTTTTTGCATACACGTGCGTCCATTGTAAATGTAAAAAAGTATTGATACTTATAAATGCAGTCGCTTTTCAATTATTCCTCTGCGTATTCAAAAGTTAGGCAGTTTCCAAAATATTGTAAATCCTACGACCACCAGAAGCCAGATAACGTTTGCGTTTTCCTGATTGCGCAACTAGATTGCTTATAATACTAACTCGAAGAAGCCTGAGAGCTTCGATGACCAACTGCACCAGCTAGAAACCCCGCTACTTTCGGCATCCTAATTAATTGGCGGTTAATATTCCACAATTTGAAGTTACGGAAGCTTTAATTATATTTATCGAATGTCCATTGTGAGACTTCCAACGGAAAGTTTATTCGCAGGCATTATGACGTCTGAAGTTATCGTTACGAACGAGTTTTTATAAATGAAATGTATTGATGATTGTTAAATGAAAAGCCTTCAATCACAAATAGTGAACGACCATGACAGTGTCGTAAATTTGATCCGCTAGGCTTCAACGCGTAATGGGTCCGGCCGACGATTAACGTCAGTCCGTCGTTTTATTAGCTATCAGTGATCGATTGAACGTGCGATGACAGAATGACAATTAGAGAGTATGTCCGTTGAAAATGGAATGCACAGTAGACCCTCCCGTATCCGAACTAATAAAACAGTATGTGTGTTCCGATAAAGGAATCTTCGGATAAATAATAGTAGGGTCACTTCTGGATGCTGCACTACATTTATTCAAACAATGTCCAAGAAAATTTATGATCTGATGAAATAATAGATTTCACATTTTATTGGAAAAGTAAATGTTGAAATGAAAAGTAAGAATATTCATAAGTTACCATGTGTTCAGTTCTGTACCTAATTGATTGATATGTTTCAATTTATAATTTTTTCGAAGTATAAGTATTCATAATTGAATAATTTCGTCCTCATATCTCGAAAATGTGCAAAACATCTTAGCGCTCAAGAAGAAGTCTAAACTATAGAAAGAGTCTAAACTATAAATCTAGCGTTTGAACGTTCAAAAACGTACGTAGATTATTATTAAACATTAAATTGTAACATATGAAATTATTATTTTGTATCATTCACTAATTTCACTAGTTTCACAAGACTAATAAAAATTATAGATATTTTTGTTAAATAATATCGGCCATTTTACACAGTAGAATGTAACATAACTTTATGACATCCAGTTACGTAATAAAATAAAGGTATATGCATTGAATAATATATCCGCGAGTGTTTATTTGTGATGAACGAACGTTGCATAAAACTGGTAAAAAAATCGAGTTACAAATTATTTTTACAATAGTAAACTCCCTCTTATCCAGCATCGATGTAACCGGCTTCCGTTTCAACGGACCATATTTTCGTCGAGATTTTCTTCCACCAATCGGATTTCCCGTGTCCATATTGGAAGCGAGCACAGTACATACTGTAACGATCCTGTAACGGTTTCGACTTCGTATCGCATCAATTTTTTTCCACGTAGATATGCCGTAAACATTTATATGCATTTATATGTTTTTTAATCTAATTCACGATTTATAAATAAATATAACGTATTCTCTTTGACGTTAAACACGTAACAGGTTACGAAATCACTTTGATGTATTAAATATTCGATAATTGGTTTGTTCGAACTTAATTCGATTATATCTGATGTGATTATAAAACATGCATTTCGGACCGTCACAAAGACAGTACGTTCGATTGAAATAATCAGCTATTGTTTTGTCAATTATTAATGCTACAACGAATCGTTCGTATGAAATTCGTTTAATTTGTTGGAGAATATGTCAGTTCGTCGTATTACACGAGATACTGTTAAAAAAGAATGCGACCTTCTCGTTCTTTTTTTTTTTGTATATCAGGGGGATAAAGACAGATTCTCCGCATTTTCTAGTTTCCTCGTTGTTGATTTACTTCGCCACAATTACAAAGAAATAAATATAGCGAAACATGAAGAACGTGGCAAATTCATGCACTCTCGATACAGCTCGATGTGTTCGACAATTGTTTCGATGTCCATCAGCGCGGTAGGAAAATAGAAAAAGACAATCGCGAATTTTCCAATATCAACGAGAGATTCCCCGTTTCGTGTCACGCGTCTGTCGCGTGTGCGAAATCACACATTGCGTCGACCTAAAAGGGTGAAGCGGAGCCAGACACGAGGCTGTTACGCGAATATTACTCGTTATAACGCTCTAATCCAATAACGGAATGCAGGGAGAAATTGTGGGCACAGAAGAGGAACTTCAGGATCGTGCCAGGGACCATTTGCCCTTAAAAGAGAAGCTGACATGACGCGGAACGTAATATGCAGATCGCTTAATTATCACAACGAATTATGGAAATTTTGACAGGAACGTTACGAGATTTCGTTGCGACACATCGGCTCTGCTTCGAGGGCGCAAAAACGGAGCGCGGAAGCAAGTCACGCAGTTTGCCCATTCATTAAGGCCGGTTTAGATTTGTCAGCATCGAAGGAACATTAATAATTGACGAACCCGTTCACGGATGAATAACCCGGTAAATTGCAGTTACTCGAAAACTCGAATGTCTCGACCTTCCACATGTCACACCTCGTCTATAAAAGTCACACAAAATCAGAATATTTTTTAATACCCATCACATTTTCAACCTTTTCATATTCATATCTGAGCGTATTTGAAATAACATTGTGTTAAATATTGTTTCAAATAACATAATAATTCACATGCCTGTGATCACCTTTAAAATATCGCGATTTCAAATATTACCTCAAATAACACGTTATTTTATTTTACAATTACTTGAAATAATTATTTGAAATTATTCTGAAATACTTTTTCGAAACAAAAAGATTACGTAATAATTCATTATTTGAAATTTCTATTATTTTAACTGGCTCGATATTATTCATATCTTCAAATGAGAGCATTGAAAATAACGATTCGAGATAAATCATTTGAAATAATTATTTTTTATTTCCATCTGATATAAAATTTGCCCAGTTATATTTGCACCTTGGAGATCCTAGCAAATTTTGGTTTACTTAACAGATTGTAATGAAAATTGATTTTTAAGTTTGATAAAATGACTGTCACCCACAAGTCAAATTGTTAATGTTGTATTCATTCTTTTCTTTACAAGTTTTTGAATCTATTTTATTTACTTAATAATAGTTAGTGATTCGAACTTGGAAATGAATCTTCATACAAGTCATTTGCGCTGTGTTGACCTTCTCAAAACTCTTCTAATCCAAAAGTTCCTAAATCAAAAATATTCTTAATTCTTATATTATTATCCAAACTTATTCTACTGTAAATGCGAATAATAGATGAGTTGGATTAACCTTGCACACTTAACACTATTTTTTACTTACGTTAAAATAACTGGAAGCAATCAAAAAAATCAGAATGAATTTTGCAAACATTTTCAATTTTTTCTTCTTGGAATGAAATCTTTCGTTCTGAACAATTTAGCTTTGATAGTTAAAATTTCTGATAGTATCGAAAAATATTTGAAGTGTTCAGCGATACAATCAATTATGATAAACTAGGTATGATAAACTACGATAAATAAGAGAAAAATAATGCAAATGCTCTGATACTTAGTAATTGGTACATGCTCTTTGATGGAATCAAAGTATACACAGAGTTTCTCGAATCGTCGATTTCTTTGAAACGTTCCTCTAAAATATGATACGTTTATTGCTACTTGCAATTGAATTTAACTTACCCTCTTTTCTGAAATTGAAGTAGGAAATCCTTCGACGGAAGCATTTCTTATAACATCCAGCAGACGATATGGCAACTCCCTAAGGGTAATTCGTTTTGGCTACGTTCGCTCCAGTTTCCCCCGACATGTCACAATCTTCAATTCCCCCCTCTACTGTTTTATACCTTTCTCTTCTGATACGCATGTTTATTTCCACTTACGCGCTGACAGAAAAGCATGAAACCGCATTATAAAGACAAGTAGCTGAAGAATACGAAAAAGACCTCTTGTTTCCAATTTTGTAATCGACGTTACCCCATCTGCGTACGGTCCTCTGAAATATTTTTAGAATTTCTGAGTCATATACCATTATCTTATCACCATCTTTCATGACAAATTAGTACACTAAATGGAAAGCAATCCAATCATTCAAAGAGTTTGAAGATAACGTTACATTAGTTTCAACTTCTTACAATTATTAAGAGAAGAAATATATTTCTATTTAACTCCTATTTTTTGCAATGAATACAGACAATTTCCATTTCTCACCAAATTCACAGTTCGATTTAAATTAACGATTTAGTCTTAACAGGCACTTTCTTAATAATGATAAAGAATTATATTTCAATAATTACATGTAATTATTGAATTTTTTAAACACTTAAAGACGTCACGCGTATAATTTATGGAAAAAGATAAAATTATTCTAACAACTTTGACTATTTTCAGCGTGATTGTTAACTCTTATCCTAAGATGTAAATGGCACTTCTATATGCAAAAGAAGTAATGGAATAAAAGTTTCATTCAACAGTTACTTTCAAATAATACAGAGTTGTCAACATCGTACTGCAATATGAAAGAATTCAATTTGTTTCAGATAAAATGTTATAAATTTTCTAATTATTGACAGTGATGAAAATATACAACATAATCGGGCTGCAATCAATCTCAATAGAAATTACAGAGTATTTAGAAGCGATGATCGAAGTATAATGAACTATAGTTCCCGTAAATTAAATTAAATAAGGTGTGAATGCGAGATACAATCTAACGTCACGAAGTTCTGCTCGTAATAGTATTTGACAAAGTGTAACTAATCACCTGGCATGGACATGCAACGAATGGTCTGACCTACATGAGAATCAAGTTAACTACCTCCTCTGTATTCCTCGTACAATTCGCTATTTCTTTCCTCGATACTAGAGTCTAATCCATTACTGATTGCACAACTGAAAGATTCCGTGCACAAGCAGAAATGGATTTCGTCTACGTCAATCAATGGAAATCGTTTACGTTATTTATACTTCTTTTGTCTTATTGTACGAATTCAAAAAAGTGGAAATTGGCGGATATTTTATTAATTCCATGAGATACGTACTAATTCGTCGATTAATTCATCTTTTCATAATTGCATAGGAAGGTATGGCCTTATTGAAGACCGATAGTAAGAATCTGTGCATGTGAGATACTTTTTCAATACTCATACTCAATCTTCCTTTCTGATATTATTTTTGCAGACGTGAACATTGTTTAACTATTGTCAAGCATTTCCACGAAAAAGTGTTCTATTATATAACGAATAATATTCAAATTTCGTAAATGGAATTTAAAATCTCTATCACAATTTGACGACATTTAAAACGATAATTTCCGAGTTTCTATGTATATAATATTCCGTAATATATCATAAATTTTAATTGTGAAAATTAACACTTAACCGACCGGTAGCCTACAAATCGGCCTTTTACCCCGATCGGTAGCCTGTGATTTGGTTGTCATGACAACCAATAATTTGTTATCTATTACTGAGATGAAAGTATTAGATTGTACTACTCTCTAAGCTCCAATATTATTATATAATTTTTTAAATATTATATACCTTTCGCAATGAATAAAATAAATAAAATAGATAAAATAAATATTATTTAATGCTAATGTTATGAAAATATAAACATGTTAGTAAATTTAATTACCCTATAATAACAGAAATATTTACGGCCGAATGAGCGGTCGTTGAAGTGTTAATTATATGACAGCATACGTTTTCATTTAAATAAAATACAAACCATTTAGTGACAAATGTAACTGGATCAGTAACGAAAGAAAAGAACACAAAATGTTTCACACTGTGAAATCAACAATTTTTCAATGTTTCACTTCTTCCATCTGTATTCTTCCAATCTATCCAAACTAAAAAAAACCTGTGATAGCGAAAACATTGCATACTGAATGCATAAATGCTAAACAGGCTCAATGTTTAAAAATTGCTTACATTAGCTTTATCCATACAGCACATTTCCGTTACTTTTATTTTGTCCATTCATTACTATTCATGACGACGAATAACAATAAATACCCGTCTGCATGCAACGAATTTTACCATCTGTTTTTAAACGAGGAGAATGTTATTAAAAAGCGTAGATATCGTATATGGTTTCTTGCATTCGTTACACAAATTACCAATATTTAAATCGTTATAAGTTCTTAAAACAGAATCATACAATAATTTTTAAGCTCGAAGCTTCTGCTTTCGTATGATGTAGCGAATTGAAAATTGAAAATAAGATCCTTCCAAAAAATATTGCAAATGAACATATCTTCATAAACCTTGGGAAGTTATATTCATGACTGAATATACCATAAATTTAAAAATTAAAAGCTCTTTTTATAACAATGTTCTACAGCTTTATATACAATGCTTCTTGTGTATCTTATATTACTGTAATGTTGGTAGTATACCTTTAATGTAAATTCTACATTATGGACAAAATGAATGATAGTTAGTGGAACTAGAGGCCAGATTTATTTTACTATTCTTTGTAACGAACTTGTAACAGTTTGAATATCGAAAATTATTGGAAAAATAAAAAATTTAGGGCATGAATACTACTGTGGCTTACCTTATATTTCGTAAAATGATGGATTCAATCACAGACAATTTACCAATACTTTTGGAGATCCTTTAATTTGTGGCATTTCTTAGAGAAAACGTCTTCAATTATTCATCCCCTACATTATGCAAAAGAATTTTGGGAACAAATGAATGATCGTGGCATTGCAAAAGGCTACGTCAATTACAAGTCAATATTCATGCTAAACCTCTGTATTCTTTAATTACATAACTAATGGATAACTTGCCGCACTTCAATAAATAAATAAATTCTTAAATAAATAAATTCTTAAATAAATAAATAAATATATAAATAAATAAATATATAAATAAATAATAAATAACGAAAGAAAATGGATAATAGGTCATGAAAGTAGGACCCGAAGACTATTATGATTCTTTTTGACGAAATTATAATAGTTTAGATATCTACAGCTATTGAAAAATCATAAATGTAAAAATACTCCAAGAATGACTGTATATTTCGTAAAATCGCATCCGTATCTTCACCTGTACGCGCGATTCGTCAATGCTGAACCAGCCAAATATTTTGTCTATTCGGTATCTACGCGAAACGTTCGCCGGAGAGTTGCTTGCATAAGGGGTGAGCGATTAAGTGGCGCGACGGCACCATATATACCGGGGATGCTCCAGGGTACACGGTAACCGGCCACAGGACGAAAACGCTCGGCTCGAGGCAAGTCCTTGTGATGATTAAGGCCTGTTAAACCGAGGGATGCGCGTATTGCGTTGGAACCTAGGAGATATGAGGGATCCGCCGGAGTATTCCAAGGACTCTCCATGTTGAAGGAGAAGGAGCAAGGGCGGACAGAGAGAACGGAGGAGAGGAAAATCTCTAGTCGCGTTCTTGTCGAACCAGAACGTTCCGCCTATAGGTCAGATCCCCTTGTGCACCGGCTAAAAATGCTTTCTTCGAGACCTCGAGCCTCCGCTCTCGTTCCAAGGCAGTCATGATAACGAGAATGCCGAACAACTTATCGAATACACGCTCATCCTGCGCAAGAAAAGAATAGAAGAAACCGTACCTCCTGCGTCGAAGATCTCGGTGGAGCTCCGTTGGAGAACGCCGAGACACAGAGTATGATGAGCATATTGCGGATTTTTATGCGAAATAAAAATTGTTTACCTCGATAGCAAAAAAGTAAAGCAAAATAGTAATGTAACAGCATTCTTAAACTCTTACAATCTACCCACTGTTTTCTGTTCAACGTACATATTTCTCTCACAAATGCATAAAATCTGCATTCTACTGATGAGTGAACCGCGGATTTTATGAATTTATAGGAACAAATTATAAAAGAATTTAAGAAAGCAGGCGAAATACGTAAACTTCTATTTAATTATTATTTCTTGCAACAAAAGTAGGAAGATCAGTTTGAAATTTGAACAAGTAATGCGCTTAATCAATAATACCTATGGTCTTTCTTAAAATTTTCAACTGATTGTCAGAATGATATTTAAACTTTATTCCAGTTCGGACCGCATTTGTCGAATGTTCGTTATAGTGTTTATGGGAATAATTTGTTGCAATATTTTATATTTAATGTTTATGAAGTTTGACTCGAGATTTAAATAAATTTACTTACATAATTCTTGTACATTAATTAAAATTATTCAAGCTGAACATGTATTCGAAATCATTATTAAGACGTTCAACATTAAACAATATTTAATAATAGATAAAATGCGTTTGAAATCATTGACATAGCTGTCGTTTTTAAAAATAAATGGTAAAAGCATTGTATCTTTTTAAATTTTTGTCCGTAATTCCTCAAATGAATTAAGAAGCATCAATGCATTATAGAAATTATATAAAACTGAACTATGAATTCGCGACACAGAATTCAGCTATATTTAGTAAACAGTTGTGAAGGAAATTCATCAGAAATATAGCGGCACTATTGTCGGAATCCAAAAATTATTTGATGATACAAAAACTTCTATAGGGCAATTTATATTCATATAAAACAAAACTTGCGCGAAATTCAATTCCTATGAGCAGTTCGACGAGCGAAACTAGAAGACGAAGAATATCCAATCGGCGAACGTGGAATAGTTTCACAGGATTGATCGCGTTCATAAAAATAAGCGAGTAGTTATGTTTTACCGCGTTTTAAATCGGTATCGTCGGGTTATCTGGCTGCACGCGTTCTCTGCACACATTCGAGCGTTCAAAGCATGATTAAACATACGGAAACCTTTTAACGGCGTCGATGTTGTATTTCGGACTATGTGTACATATCTCGAATATCTCCGTATATAGTTTAGCTCTCCTTTATGATCCGTTCAGAGTTTACTACCGTTATTACTACGGAATTGTTACTTTAATAGTACAAGTTGAAATTATAGTGAAACTTCCATCAACAAGGATGTTTGATATCCACGCCACCGCCGCGTCCCACCGTTGAGCCGTCGACGAGAAATAGCGCAGGTAGCTCAATCGAAATCAAATTTTCAGATTTATAGTGTTTAAATCCATCGGTGGGATAAAATTGTTACTGCTGTTACGGCTTCTGTATACTTTCTTCCTCGAATTTTGTTTTCGGCGTACTTTCCTTGTTCTCGTTCGAATGCTTTTCAATCTACGATCTTCCCTTCGATTACTATACGATTTTATGTTCGTTATCTAATAAGATGAACCGAAATTTGTAAATAAGACACTAACTACTCATTTATTCGTCCAAATTTATTTTGTTGCCTTCAAAATAATGGTCTTCGGTCGCTCCAAGACTCCAAGCAATACCGTTGATTCACGAACAAATACGTAAAGTTCATCAATAATAATAAATAGAAATTAATATTTATTACACAAATATTATGCAATTAAAATATTTACAAATAAATAAATGATCCTTTAAATGAAATATTAGTTCAGTTTGTAATTTGTTACTTGTTATTTAAAATAGAATTTGCGAAACTGAGTGAAAAATTCTGATTACTTTTTGTACATAATGTGAAACGTCGTAACGCAATCATCCTCTGCGAAAGATGAATTTTTACGTTCGAATACTCGACCGAAGCTGATACGGCGGAGGTCGTAAAGTTTGGTTTAGCGGATCGCCGGATAATAATTCTTCGCATCGGTACTTTCCCGACTTTTGCGGTTAATATCTCGGCCTGTCAATACTGCAGTTTTTCTCCGAGCGAAGGAACTGCTGCTTTATACGATTCAACTTCTGTATATATTTTACACTTGGAATCCATGAACTGTGTAATGTGATTTACGTCGCTCGAATATGTATGCACGTGTGTACACGGCAAGCATATTCGCGCTTTAACTGAACCCGCAATATTTTCACAAGAATCGCAATCCGATTTTTCTCCGGATTACAGTTGTAAGTTCTTGTCAACGGACGAGCGGGAAATATTGCACCATTCATATAGCTCGGGTTAAAGTCATTTTCAATTATATTATACTCGACGATAAAGTTATAGTTTTGTTCCGAGCGTATTATAATACTTTTATATTCCTATTTTATATTTCCTCGAATTAAATATGTATCTTCATATTTTAGTATAAGCAGTTACCGTTTTACCAAATATTAAAGAATTATACTTATTATAAATAATTTTTTAATCCCTTACCATTCAATAAATGTAAAGAATGTTTGTACAGAATTCATGTGTAAGAATGATCATTTTTAATTTCGCATTGTTGAATGGAATCGATTTATAAGAATTTTGTTGAAATTTAAAGTGAGTTGTGGAAAGTTAATGGTCATATTTATGGTGCACATAAGCAGAACAGATATGGTTTGAGAGGAAATATTGTACTTTGCGATAAAGATAGGTAGTTATACTTGGTTTTCGCTGAAACATATAAATTCATAATAAAATTTCTTTATATAATTGAAATCATTAAGTGTATTTATATAATTTTTACAACAGAATAGCTATAGGAATAATTATCGTTAAATTGTTTAATATTGAGTGATGCAGAATGCAGTTTTTTGATCGTATGCTTGATCGATATTATTCGTTCTAATATTTTCTAGTAGAATATTCTGCCAAGAATCAGACATCGTCGTAAAACATATTCTACATCAAGTTTTTCGTGTAGGATGTGGCGATAAAAGTAAACTTTTAAAAACTGCCAAACAAAGTAATCCAAATGCTCTTTATAAATTCCAATAATTCTGTTAGTTCAATAATAACCAAAAGATCATTTGTAAAGAGAATTGCGCACTAACCAAGATAACATTCAATTGTACTAAATTGACACATTTACATGTACGGGAAAAATTATCCTTGTGTTATGTTAATTCGTTAATTTAGAATATTAACGAATTCCAGAAATATGAAAAATGAAATATAATTATTTTTGATAAAGAAATCAAAATTGTAGATACAGAGTTTGTAATAAAGAATACGCTACTAATTTAACGAATTACTTCTTGTCAATTATGTTGTCATTTGATTTGTATAAAACACGAGATAGCGTATCAAAGAAGAATGGTAAAAATGAAAACAACACCAAACCCACAGAAAAACGCTTTGTGTAACTATTTTTTAGAACAGCGAGAGTTCATCGTTTAAAAAGAAGCCAGATCCCTGTAAACTATCGGAACACAAGCCACATTATCGAGCCACGAAAATTGAACGGAAAAATATAAAAAATTATTCAAACATGCTTTCGAAATCAATCCCGTCCATATTGGAAAGCGGTGCATTTACATTTATATTGTAGGCGAATAATATTTCTCTGGAGGTTCCACGTACGTACATATATTCGGGGCGCGGATCAATTTTGGAATCATGGCTGCGGTATCAACTGATCGATCATTAGACCGGGGTGGGTTATTACCGTGAAAAATTGCCGGCGGCCGGGCGCAAATTCCCCCGATCATTTTTTTTTTGCTGAAAGCTCATTGAGCCGAATAATGTGATTTACGCTACTCGAATTGACAGCGTGTTCGCGCGTCACGCAGCAGGCAATATTTCTCCAGGGGGCTCAATATTTCTGCGAGGTTCGCGGTCCGTCTCTCGCGGTATGTGTCACCGGTGGAATGCGAGCAAGCCGGCCTCACGCGTAGTTATGCCTTCTGAAGCGTGTGACATTTCTTGTCACGCCTCGCGACACGCTCGTGAACCCCACCGGGCGCCGTGCTTTCGCTACCCTACGGCTTTGCAAACTCCTGAAATGTCTCGTAATAAAAGCAAACCTACGGGAGAAGTGTTTTGCTACGGCGCGCGGCCCCGCGCCACGGCGAAAATGTACCGGCGACGTAACAGCCGTTTCCAGCGCAAGAATTTTACGTAACCGTCGCTACGCTTTTATTTTTTTGTCGCCCGCGTTTCGGCACCCGGCGGATCGCGGTAATTAAACGCTGCGAACGGAGAGAAGCGAGACGATTTCGGATCTAACGCTGAAGAAAAAACAAAGATCCTCCAATGAGGTAGAAGTATCACCAATGGAGTGCGTAATTACAGACTCAAAGTGACGTTTGCATTGTTACTGACGTCTAAACGAAAACATAACACAGTATCATATTTATAGATTTCTATTTTCTATTATTTCTAATATAGAAACATACAAATATGATACTTTACGTAGAATATAATTTGAATGCTCTAGATCATCATTTTCTTTATTAAAATTCGAATTCTCACTTCCAAATGTATCGAATTAATTGTTAATTTCCTTCTTCTCCTGACAGCATCAATTTTTAAAAGTTACTTTGAGTTTATAATTATTCGCAGCACCGAAGGTTTGTATTTTAGAAACTTAA
Organism: Augochlorella aurata; assembly: GCA_028455555.1. Taxonomy (NCBI): domain Eukaryota; kingdom Metazoa; phylum Arthropoda; class Insecta; order Hymenoptera; family Halictidae; genus Augochlorella; species Augochlorella aurata. Next base: position 1,179,156 of record CM052168.1, on the reverse strand, counting down.
GAAAATGTCATATTTGTATATTTCTATTTCCTATTATTTCTAATATGGAAATATACAGATACGGTATGTTGTTAAGTTTTTTTTAAAGAAAAACCTACAGTGCTGTGAATAATGATAAACTTCAAGCAACCTTCACATTTTAACCGATATTTAACCTTTCGCTGTCGCACTGGGTCAAAATATCCTACGTATCTTTCGAAAAAAGTGATACTGTCTGGAAAAGAATGAAATTAACAATTAATTCAATGTGCTTGGAAGTGTAATGTCGAGTACGAATAAAATAAACAATGCTCTAGAATTAGTTGGAATTGTATTCTCAGATTTGTAAGTCTTAACAGCATTGTCAAGTTTTGAGTGGCAGTTGTTCGAAAACTGATCTGAGTCTGAATAGCCCAGTATGACATACGTGTTTCGTATAGGAAGGTTATTAACACATCATTGACTGACATTTCACAACATATGAGCACAAGAACACAAGTTAATTCGTGATTGTATTAATAAATTCATCAAATATGTAGTCTAATTTGCATATAGAAAGTGGAAAGTGAAAGAATTTAATAATACTAATGCATTATTTCCAATTCGATCAACTTGATCACTGAGGAACAAAATAAATGTCTCTGATACTCACAGATCTTGTTACTAGTGCAGACAATTTTTATTTCTCATAAAAATCCGCAGTCTACTAATCCCCAACCGCACGATAGTCGCGTGAAAATCGAGGTAGAAAATTGGTATATGTACGTCGAAATGAAGAAAGTTCTACGAGGGAATTCGATTTCTAATCCTTTTGAACGAACATTGACACGAGCGATTAGATACGCGAACTTTAAAAGTTCGTTAAGCCGTGAAAGGGAGGACCGTGTGTTGTAGGTGTAGTACGTACCATGGTCGGTAGGGGGTGGCTCTGCAGACTCGACGGATGTTCCTTTCTCTTCGGGGAAGTGAGCGAAAAGTGGATAGAAGGAAATTGTCTCTGCATTAACGGAGGCTCGGAAACTGCTTCCAACATTTAATTAAAGACATTCCCTGAGTAATTCCCTCGGCGGCCTCGTAATTGCATTGCTTTTATCTTCGGTACAACTGTTACTTGTTTGGCGAGTCTTTCGTATCGGGAGTCAGAACAAGAGACTGAATCCCGTGGGCAAGGAAAAGTACGGACGAAGAAAAAGAAATGCGATCGACCGTGAGACATGGAGGTCCTCCGATACAATTCCATTCCTCTTCAAGCGGACGGTTGTTCTTACCGAACGGTTCTTAATATCGCTGTTATCCTGATTAAATGCAAATTAGAGAAAATTAAAGTCGAATCTTTTCGAGCTCGAGCTTGGTCACCGGCCACCGATGGGAATAGATTGATCTGCGATAACTAGACTGCGAACTTTTATGCGAAATAAAAATCTTCTGCATCTGTTGCAAGAAACAAGAGCCAGTTACAATTAGAAATGTTCTTCTTCCTTTAATCTCTTGCACTGTAATAAAATGTAATTAAAAATACGAATGTTTCTTTGAACTCGAAACAAAATTTGATTCGCCTGTTATCAAAATCTAGAAATGAAAGTAATCAAAGACGTACAAGAAAGAAAAATCAGTAGGAGTGCTGATCGACGCAGTTGCGAAAGAAAAAATTGTAGTGCAAGGGGTTGATCATTATAGCAGGTCGAATGCAATGTATCGATCCTCGTTAGTTCTTTTATTCTTCCTCCTCTTAAAAATTACAACTCCTCGTGTTCGTCGTAAATGCATGAAATCTACAGTCCAGTAATAACGTTAGATGCGTTTAAATATTAGGTACTCAACTCAATTTTAGTCTTTTATCTTTCGGAAAGGCTATTTACAATTAAACTATCGTAACGAGAGTTCTGAGGTCTTATCGTGTTTACCTCTAGCTTCCCAAAGCACTACAAAACTGTTCGAGTCGGTCAATACAACCTAGTAAAACACTCGTTTAAACAATGTAGTACGTAAATGTGTGTTTTCGAGTTTAAATTGAGAAAAAAGACGTGCCGAAGCTGCATGGACAATTTGTAGTTCTCTTGGCGATAATACGGATAATATTGTTTCATCTGCAAGTATTGATACAGCAGATTTCGAGGAGATTTTGATCTCCAGGATAAAGAACGACCTGGTCAACCGCAAAGCTTCGAGGACATCTCCGAGCTTCGGACACACGAAATGCTGTTTCTGCCATGGGATGGGATACTCCCCGCATGCAACGCATTCGCCAAACCTGACATTCACTGATTATTGCTTGTTCCGATTGCTATATGGGACAGGTACTTCAACCAAATTGGAGATGTACAAAAATGCATCGATGAATTCATCACAGTGAAACAGTCTAGTTTCTTCGAGTCAGGTATTCGTTAGCTGCCCAGAAGATGGGAAACGGTTTTAGAAAACGAAGGAGATCACTTCAGTGACTAATTTTTTCGTATGGCAATGTAATTATATATTCAATTACATGTTCAATTATATATTCAATTACATGTTCAATTATATATTCAATTACATGTTCAATTATATGTTCAATATGTTCAATTCAATCAGAAAAAACTAAAACTAACTTGTACGCCTAAGATACATTTCACGAAACACAGGTAAAAATATTAAGGATAGGATTTACGTCGTCTTGAATTGATTGCTCTTCAAACCCTGATGGAGCAAACCTCGTAACTACGAAACCTCTCTTATCGAAGTATCCTTCACAGATCTCGGACGGAAACTACTGTTGGCATTTTTAAATTGTATCGGAACCTTCGTGCATCGCTGTAACGTGTTTCCTTTAAAAATAATTTTTAAGAGCACAAGTGTACCCGTCCCAAAAATGTATCGTGACGGTGCACTTCTAATCGTACTCAATTATACATTTATTTTGGGCATGATGATCATAAATCTTTGTTTTTGAAAAAGTCGATTTTGCGAACTTGTCAACTACGCAGGCTTATTTATTTTAGACGAAGTGTCTGGTCGCGACTTGCTGGTTCTACTTGGAAGTTTTTTATTTTCATTTTACTAATTATAAATTACATCATTACTATGTACAGTACCTCATAGATTTGTGTATACAAAAATTTATTTGTCAAGTAGCAGATGAATTTGTAAGCTTTTATTTTCGAATTATATGAAGAAATGTTTTCAATGTTTTCACTGTTAACTTTTTCATCATCTTCATCGTCTTTGATACCTTCATATGTATGATTTCAGTGTATACCGACATAGTGTTATATTAGAATGAAAATAATTAAAACGGGTGAGCAAATAGGGGAAAGATTATGAGCAAACTAGATTAGTCAAAAAAGATGATTTAACAGTAATATTAGTTTAAATGATCAATGTACACATGTAATTGTCCCGTAACTTAGAATAAACTCGAGCATTGAATTTTTTGGATTAGTTCGTTCATTTTGGAACACTATGCAGAATCACCCGGGAAGAAGCAATCGACGTTCCAGCCGGTCTTGCGGTTGCAGTTGTATCTATTGAAATTACCAGCTGGCGAATTGGCAAGTGTGATGACGCGGGTAACAGGAAAGCCTCCAATCGAGTAGGTAATTGCTTCATTCCATTGCCAAGTCTGCTACAGTACCGCGCTTCTGTGAACCCACCTCCATCACTTTCAAAGACTTGCAATCTCAAGGGAGTATACTGATTGTCTCATAATCGATTTCACTTTTATTGCCTTTACATCCCAAAAATAAGTTCTATCGGTTCGTAGACAATTATATTGTTCGACTGATTAGTGGAACCAATATCATTTTACGTTCTATCTGTGAAAAATATAGTTCGATCGTTGCTTCTCATTCAATAATGTTATTTCTTCATAGAAATGATTTTTACAATAATACGATTCTTTTTTATTTTTTTGATTTGACTATTTGAAAATGGCTGGCAATATTTTAATGTTTTTAAATGCTGACTAAAATAAGAAAGTATCGTAGAAAAAAATATCTGCTCTTCATATAACGTCATTGAGATTGTATTGTTCGTTCTTTCGTTATATTCATATTATAAATTATGTTTAATCATGACACATCAAATTATTCATAAATAAAACAATTTAAACATGCGCAACGAACCCGATGCACAGATTATGCAAAATAAAAATTTTCTATGACAGTTGTATGAAGGAAGAGTTAAACATAATGCCTGTTTTGGATAGTTCTAATGAATTAACAACAATGTAACGATATTCAATTCAATCATCTGACATCTTCTGTGTCCGTATGTTACGTATCCTTTCTCATCACAAATGCACAAAATCCGCAGCCTAGTCATTAGTATATTTCTACCAAAATCGCACGAACCTGCGAAAGCAAGCAGCGAGCCATTAACCAGAAAACGCTTTTATAAAAGCTACGTCGATACACAGAAAGTAGCTTCGTTGGTGGAATTATCGGGAGCCTGAAACTAGTTCGCTGGGATGATTAAATATTACAAATGCCAAAGTGTACGTGATCCATAGAACGTACACTCCGTGCGACGCGGCGTGAAAAGAGACCGACGCACAAATACGCGCAGATGCAGGCACAGAGACACACCTAAGTAGACACGAAACTATGGTATAATAAGACCGCTTTCGTGTCGCGAGTTTTAAAAAGACAACCTAAACAGTGCCGTGTACGGGATAAACATAACGAGCCGGAAAGTAGAAGCTTCAAACGTTCTCCCGGCAATATCGCTTGGGGTGGCTTTTTCTTTTCGCGTCTAGTTCAGAACGTTGGATCGGAATTAATGAACCGTAATCCCCCAATAATGAGGCTTCGGCTTCACTGGCTCTGATACGACCTCGGCACCCTTCTTACCCCCACCCCCGGGGTCCCTTGGCCTCTGTACATCGGCGTGTACATATGTGCCCGCGTAAATGTCACATACGCTACACGACTTAGCAGGCCGACACGACGCCGAGCGACACCGAGCGACGCCGAGCGACGCGACGCGACGGTACGCAGAGAGAAGGCCTTCTACGCTTCGAGGCTGTCGACGCGAGACAAATTATTTTCCTCAACAACACGCGTCGATGCTTTTCACCGCGTATAACGAGTTGTTCGAGCGGCCCCGCTCGTAGAGAGAATACAAAACGTCATCTCCCTCTTTACGGCCGTCCTCTCCGCGACCTGTCGATATTTTTCTCGGCTTTACGAAGGAGAGAGCGGCCCTGGATATCTTCTTTCTCTTTTTTTTTTGTTGTTCTGCCGCGCGAATTTCCACGTTCGCCAATGACCTCGGCGCCTCGACGCACGACGCCTCCTTCCGCGAGCCACCGCCGGAAAATGGGGGTCGCTGTAACAAACGAAGCGACTGAAAAATTTTCTTGCTCACTGGTTTTGTCACGGTGAAACGCTTAGAAGCCGCCGCGCAGCGACGCGACACGACGCGACACGACACGACGCGGCCAGACAAGACGCGTCACCGTCGTTCATTTATATTTCCTCGTTTCGTTTTACTATGATTGGAGTGCACAAAGCGACGCGGTTCCAACTAAAGTGCTTAACTACTATATAGCACCGCGTGACGTAGCTAGCTCGTTTATTTAGCACTCGAAGACAGTTACAGTTGACTGAGGGCTGATTTAGATACAGTGGAGTTTAGGTCCAATAAAACTGGCCAAAATCCGATTTTTCAAATCTTGTGTAAAATGAAAAATTTTGATTGTTTGAGCTATTGGAATGTTTGAACAGCAATGTGCCAGTATTATATTTTCATTTATATACATGTAGCGTTGTTCTGCATTAAAGATTTTTGTAGTTAGTCATTGATATGTGATGATGTGTTCATATTTTCTTTACAGACACTTTCTAGACAGGTGTACATTATAGTTTTCGGCGTCTTTCACTTTTTTATTATTTGTCTGTTCGAAATTACTCAAGTTTAGAGATAACATATTATTTATTAAGACTTTCCTCTTTTGTAGAATTTCCATGAAAGACATTTGTAGGCTTCCAAGTGACTCTTGATGCTCGGTTTTGCGTCATGTAAAACCGTAACGGTTTCTGTTTACGGGGAAAAAAGAATTAGCTGCTAAAACGTGCTACTACGGCTTTTGCATTATTTTGCATTATTTACATATAAAGTAACGCATATTTAATGATGTATTATATTATTATATAACAGTGTGACTTATTAAGTCAGACAGAATCAAAGTATGAAACTGTTTAAATTGTTTTTAGTTTCAGCAACAATTTATAATGATTTGTAATATTTTCTGACAGTTTTTAATACTTTAAAATGGTTTCATATAGTTTTTCATGATTTGTAAGTCGTTTTTTATCGTTTCCTGATTCTTTTACATATTTTTACATGTAAAATACAGTGAAGACATTATCCATTTCAGTTAACAAACAAGTGGATCAAAGTCTGCAGCGTACTAATAACTGCCATAAATCAACTTATAAATAACAAATATTTTTAAGTAAATACACTTAAGTAAATATATCTTGTGCTATATGTATACAAATAGAATTACTATCGTGGATTACGAAAATATTTGCACACAAGAGCAAATTCTATTTAATTTAATCTTATTGGTCTTCTAATATAACATGTAATGAAAATGAAATTCTCTTGTACTGTCAAAAATCAACGTTTACATAAAATATATTTTAACTACGAACTCTTCCATAAATCGCTACATAACTAAACTATGTCTAAATATAATGTAATTCCATCCAACTTCAAAACATTAGCATGTTAATTGCCAGTGAAGAACATCACCGCGTTCACAGATCACACCATCCAATATTTACGTTAAAATTATATAAAATACAACGTTAAAATTACCATCTGTGCGCAATTTTCCCGATATTAAATTTGTTTTAGTAATAGTGTTTAAGTTTGAGGTATCTCGACTCCAATACTTTTTTTAAGGTTCCACCCGCAAGTGGGAGGAAACAACAGGTACGAGTTTCACAGGTACTCTTGATATTAGTTACCGTAATGTGGAAAGTTGTATCCAACCATGAAACCTGCATAACTTTTATGCCTTGTAAACTGTGGCCGGATGCTGGCTTCCGTGGTGCGCCGCGTTTATTCGCGCGTTTGGTCATATTCGACTGGGTTGTAAACGAAACTTCTAATAATCGCTGGCCAACACGGCTTGCCGAGCTCCCTCTTTTCCTTAAAGAATCCTTTTCTGTCACACAATTCACGGAATGCCGACAGTATTCGACATTCGCACGCATGACCGCCGGCTCAGCGGTGCTTTGCATAAAATGCTAATGAAAACGCGTTTCGGCGATACCGACGACAGAACCTTTTAACTCGACCCATTGATTCGTGCTTGTCGTGAATTGGAAACTGGCGTTCTGTTAATACTTTCCACCTGAATCTTTTACTTCAATATTCAGTATTTCAGTTAAAAGTAGAATTGTTTAGCCATGGTCAGACGCGACAGAAAATTTTAGTGAAAATAAAAATAACAGAAATAATAAGAAAGATTTACGTCCATACTAATAATATTATTTTTTATTTATTTTGAAACTTATTTTGCAGAATTCAAAATTATTTTCTTGTCAATCACTCTCTCCAAGATTGTATCGTCAATTACCCGACACTTTGCATAATTTATTATTTAATACGAACATATGATACATTATACTTGGTTTACAATCTATGAAGTGTTTAAAATATCAACAAAACTAAACTCATAAGAAGACGATCGTAAAAACATCGTAATATCATATCACTTTCCTTACCAGAAGTAGAAATGACGTTCATGAGTCAGACATACGTGTAACTTTTAGGAGAAATATCCTCACGATTTACAAGCATTGCATGCTACAATATTACAAAAGTATAAACTTTATACTAGATCGAAAAGAATATCTAGCGTAAAAGAAATCTTTTCACAGAATACGGATTTGATCACAAAAGAGAAGTAGATTGGCTGACGCTATAGTAATAACGTTGTAATTTTGTAAGAAGTATCATTTACACGAATTCCGCATAAATTAAACAAAAATAAAATATTGTTAACATTATTTCGAAAATATGAATTTTGCTTTCGCGTGCAACAGAGTATCGGTAAATCAGGACAACACAAACTGTCGTTTAATTTTCCACACGTGTCCTAAATCCTGTTTTTAATCCTCGCACGAAATACCCGCAACATTGTTCGAACCGGATGGAAGGTAATACCCCATGTAAAACTAAATTCAAAACACAGAATGCTTTGAATTTTGTTCCTTTTGTCCACTGTTCGTTTTCGAAAGAGCGCAGGTAAAAGTCGCTACGTTTTTGTGATATCCAATAAAATGATTGGCATGCCCGTCTATTTCTCATTGTTTCTACTTATTGTAAGCACTGGCGGATAACATTTTCATTGTTTTCCGTTGAAACAAAGTCTCAGATAAAAGGATTTCGCTCTATTCATTCGGGTTACTTTTGTGTGAAGAATGACGTCATGCCTGGTGGTATCATCATAGCGACCACGCCCTGTATGCTGACACCTAAATTTACATGTCCGGCGTTAATTCATATTGAAGGCTCGCTAAAGAACGGAACTTGCGACCGATTACTTAAGGATTTCAAGTGACGCCTTTTTACAATATTAGGTGCAGCTGCAAATGAAACTTGCGTAAAATTATGTCGATAAAAAATTCATTATTTCTTAACAATTTATCGAAAGTCTACTAATAGGCTTTCCAATGACTGAACCTTGTCTAACAGAAGTTGAATAATTTATTTTTAAACATTAATTTTAAAAGAACTTATGTTTTCAGAAATTCTTAACTGTTGATCTTCGATTTAAAAAAAATATTAACAAAAAATTACGGGTAGATAAATATAACGTTCCAATGTTTCTCTTATTGTCAGAAAATTCTTACAGAATCCTACGTTGCGTGAATTTGTTTGTGAAGACATAACATTTTCTAATAAAAATTACAGTAGATCGATTCAGCTTTTCTAGAATATTTATTTTTATACAACGGAAGCTTGTCGTTTAAATAAGCATGCAAAACTAGAGTATATTTCGTCTAATTTATAAATCTTATCAATGATTTAAAAAATCAGATGAGCTCGTGAAAAACTTCACAAATTCCAGTTTTGTGGTTCTGGTAACGTATCCGAAGTAACATGAAAATAGTAATAACAAAAGCGTTTTTCGTAACGAATGCAATAACCGGCAGCTCGTCAGCACCGATATCACTCACTGCGAAATCGTTCCTGATTAAAATACACGCACAATCGATGCGAACAATTTTTGGATCATCCCACGTCCATTTAATACCTGACTGGCATTGGTAAGAATGTTACGCATGTTATCGTGCCTGCCGTTCGTTCGTCAAGCTGTGAAATCGTAACATACTAAAAAGATAAATGTGCATTCGCTCAAATTTGCGAGGAATTCAAGCCAAAGCAAAACAGTTTGTCTTGAAAACAGAAAAGTTTCACGTTAGATATTGCAATACAGTGCGCCTATGTTTGATAAATTTTTCACGTAACTGATTGAAATGAGATAATAAGAGAAGTCTGCAAAATAATTCTACGCGAAAAAACAACTCGGAACCGTGATCCAAATTTGTTCGCTTGAAATTTCGTTTTCCAGGGAATCAAAATTAAATATTTGTCGAATACGTATGCGCACGGCTGACTCTTGATTAAATGCAAGTAAAATTGAAAGCCGGTTATGCTACGGATAAAAATAAGTTGAAATATATAATAACAGTTTCTGTAGGAGGCTTCATTTCCTAAAAAAGGGAATTTGAACATGTTCCGTTGGAATTTAGCCGAGTGGCGGTGTGTGCTTGACAAATTTTTCAATTGGCCTTTCTGGGAAACAAGGTTCCCAATGGAACAATTTCATTCTACATTTTTTACTTATTTTCACATGTAGAATAACCTCCTATCGATTATACCATGCGTAACCAGTTGGGAGTTACCCAAGCGCGCGTGTACTCGGCGAAATTTCAAATTCAATTTTTTTAAAAACGTGGCATCAAGCGAAAACAATTTATTGTACGTTTCCCGTTTAGTTTTTCATACGGAACAACCCCGTCAACAATTGTACCATAATTTTACAGAAACAACGAAAATATTGGATGAATTAATGCAAATTTTTCAAAGTATTAATAATAATTATATTAACCCGTTACTGTATCATTGTCTTTACAATTATTATGATTAGAACTTTTTCGATTGTAATAATTTCTTAGAGGAATAAGAAAATTTATATTTATCGTATGCCTACATTTACTTGAGAGCTTAAATGTTGATGATAAAGGAACAAAACATTATTCTTACTTAAATGAACAGAATAGCTCATAGTTAACAGGTTTATTACAAAAGTTCTTGCTAGTACTCCATCACGAGTCAAACTCGATAAAGTACGGATTTTTTACTGAAATTTTAAAGTTGTATTAGATTTTTAATATGAATATAAATTAATTAATTATAAAGAGGAGCGAAGTTAATTATAAATAGAAGTGAAATTAGTTATAATAAATTTGTATAGAAATTTTATTCATAAAGAATTTATTTATTTCTAATGAATTTTTATTGTAAATTTAAATTGTAATAGATCTTTAATGAAGATACAAATTTTAATATATTTCGAATAGAAGTTTAAATAGAAATTTTGAACATTTTTTGCAGCGCTGAATATTTTCATTACTAAATGGTACTGGTTATGAATATTCATCTGGTTATGTACACGTGTTCATAAAGATTAGATTAAAGGAATTGTGAAATAAATGACTCCTAATCGCATTACGACTAGAATTTCAGCTAACGCGTCAACAGGTTACAATATTACCGTCCTTATATAAACTCGTGCAGACACCCCAGCATTTGCATTGATGACGCGAATATAATATATTGTCAGAAGCTCAAAAGCTGAGCTTTTCCCTGTAGCCACAATGGCCACTGACCACCTGTTGCCTTTCCATTTATATTTTAGGTGTGGCGAGACTGTCATCGCCTTACGTACATATCTTCGTAAACGTCTTAAAAGGTAGATTTTTCCGCATTCTGAAACGCGCACTGTAATTTCCTTTCTCGAGGGAGAATTCTCGTGTCACAGCAATGATGGCAAGTGATTTTCATAAATCTCTGAAAGTAATTGTTGAAACGATATTGTCTCTTTTCTGGATATAATGATGAAAAGTACAAAAAGTAATTTTAATAATCTTAAAGTACGAAAGCAATTTAGTTTTAGGCCACATCTTCTTCTTATTCATTAGACATTATGCTAATCTTCTGATCCTATTTGAAGATTGAAACATTATTGACGTGCATGTAAACTACATAATTGATTGACTTATTTTGTCATAAACCTTATTCACTTTGCTGCAAACTGTTTTAGAGAATATACCTTCAATTTGTATTTCATCTTTTGTGAAATATTTTTTCAAGCGATATAAACTTATGAGCAGAGAAAATTAAGGTTTTGTTCGAGATGTTGGGATTTGTCAAGGTTTTTTCAGAAGTCTGTAGAACCTTTCGCGTCGAGGTTTTGAGCAGAATCCTTTTTCGACCGCAATCGTTTGGTTGAACTGGAAAATTTGTCTGGGGTTGTAGGCATTTCTGCTTTTGGGGGTTTCCTCGAGAACTTCCATTTCGGTATAAGAGAAGGGCACTGATTGATTTTTGCCGAATGCTGCATAGTACCAATCAGTGCCTTCTTAAAATTGTTGACATCCTCTTGTCGCACCGTGAGGGTGCTTGTCGGTAGCTCGTCCGTGTGCAGAATTTATGACGTTTTTTTTAAAATGTGCTACGGGAAATCTTCCAGGTCAACCTCCGACAGTCTCGATACAGTCGCGTACTCGAAGAGGATGACTCTTCGGATTCGGACTCTTCGTCGCGTCCGTGTCATAAACCCCATCGACAGAAACTCCACGTGTTCGCGTCTTCGGGACGGAACATTCGTAATATAATACTCTCGGACACCTTTTAGTTACATTTCCCGTCGAATGAAGGCAATTTTAAAATTTCGTAGGAGCGTATGAGTTTTCAAGGTAGTAGAAATACACGCTTCACCAGGAAAAATATCAGATTTCAGAAAATACTGGAGCCTTTGAGTTGGCGACGGTAATCCTATTGCAACTTGTGCCACTTCGTCTCATGAAAATTACAAAACGGGACGTCTAACAGGAATATCTGATCCTGCATTTCAAACTCGCGTTTGATATACAACGAGGATATATATCGTGAACATGATCGTGCCACAATAAATCTTAGAACCGATACTCCGCGTCCAGAAGGGAATAATACCGAATCAATAACACTTGCCACAATTTTTCCAGTGCATTATAGTTTTATTATGTGCGCGATTTTCAAAATCTGTGTACAACTGAATTTATTGTGAATAAGAAATTCGAATCATATTTATTTTAGTGATAAAATTACTTTCGGTAGATAAACCTATTCAAACAGTCAATAAGAGTTGGAAAGTTTACCTTTTATGAAACACTGATACGCAGCAAACAATTTAGTGTACTTAACAGGAATTGTTAAGTATTTTTTGTAATAGTATACTTTATGTCCCTCAGTTTTCTTTGTTAAATATGTATTGTTATTTGTTCAAACAGATTTCTTTTGAAATGTTTCTACTGTATATTTTATGGTCACCTAAAAAAACAATTGCACAGAACGAAACAATATTCTTTGCAAATAAGCTTTTAAATGTCGACTGTCAAAATATATAATGACAATACGGTTTGATATGAAGTTTTCCTGGTTAAAAAACTCATGAAGTTGGTTTGAGGAAAAGTGAAATTACTTTCCGAACAATTCAATATATAAAATGTAACATATTGTTACATTGTAGCATGTAGTGAATGCTCTATTAACGGAAACAATCGATGTGTGTTTCAGGGTGCGTCATCCAGCTTAGTGGTAAAATTTGCAGATACTGAGAAAGAGAGACAACTAAGACGCATGCAGCAAATGGCCGGGAACATGGGCCTCCTTCACCCTTTTGTCTTCAACCAGTTCGGCGCTTACGGCGCTTATGCTCAGGTGGGTCACATTACCGTTAATGGTTCTCGCGTTACCACATTACCGTCTGGTTGCCCTCGTTATCACGAATCACAACCTGTAATAGTTTCTGTCTTGTTAGAAATTATCGACGACATTCGATAATGCTCCGTTAACGTCGCGCAACGGTAATAGGATATGGAATTTGATGTTTCTCGCAACGTATTTCAAACAGCAACTCGGAAAACGCGCTCAAGTAACTGTCGTAAGATTACCTACATCTATATAAATATACAGGGTGTTTCAGGTTTTAATGTTCAAACTTTCCCGTCAGTATATTTTGTGGCATTAAGTAAGAAAAGAATCTTCTGTAAACACAGGTCATTAGGAGCTTTATTAAATAGTTATAACAAAAATACGGAATAAAAATGGAACAGTAATCGACTTGTTATTACTGCAAACATTGGTTCAAATAGATCAACGATATTTACAATTTGTATTTATGTAAGAGTTTTTAAAATAATTTTCGTCAGCAATAGCTACTAATAGTGGAAGCGACGATGTCAAGTAGTAAGTAACAGTAGGACAGTATAACAAATCAAGTAGCAGTAACAGCAAATCGGATATTATTCCCCTTTTATTCTGTATTTTTCTTATAACTGTTTAATAAAGCTCGAAATTACCTATGTTTACAGAACATTTTCCTCTTTTTTAGTGCCATAGGATATATTGACAACCCAGGTACACCCTATATAAAAATCCAGTTTCTTAAAAATAAACATATCGATCGATATAATCGGTTTTAAATAAATTTAGTCTTGTCATTTTTATAAAACAGTTTACATCAGTTACTGTTAGTGCTCGGTAGTTTTGGTGTAAAATCTTAGGAAGTTTATTTTATTTCCGATTAATGCATTTAACGAATTCAGAACTTTTTAAGCAAGCTAATAAAACGGTTAAAGCAACGGAACTATAGAAAATAATAAAATATTATCAACATTAAATAACATCAAGATCGCATATTATAAAAAGAACTTTCGAGACATTATAACATAAACCAATTGCGGCCAAGATAAATCATTGTAATTGAAGTAGATCTCTTACTCTCAAGAATAAAAAAGTTAATAATTAATGTAAAATCCATTTTCGCAACTTTATCTGTATTTTTTCAAAATGGCAATCTCGAAAATGATGCAATACGCGATTCGAAACCAATAAATCGATGCACCTAATTAAAATTTGCGCATCTATTTTTATACAAAAAACGAACAGTTTGAATACTAAAAATGGCACTTCCTGGTTTTAGTAACTGTCACCTGTCACTTTCTCAGAAATTGGAATGTTTGAAGTTTGTTTTAGCAAATATTAGTTTCACTCGTTCAAAGTTACTATTAATTCTGATATTTCATATCGCAAACGCATCAAAACCATCATCATCAGATTTCAAGATTTCTCGAAATTATTACTAAAGTATTTATTAATATCGATCGTTCGATGAACTATACTTTTGTGCACGAAATAAATCGCACGTTTCTAATTGCACGTGTGAGACCACGGAATTACGACAGATTTTCGCATAGCGACAGTTTATTTCTGTATATTTTTGTATTTTTCATAATTAATCGATAGGTATACTTTTTTAATAAACAAAACAGTTTGAAGGATATTAATCGGTTTTTTGTAGCCATTTAAAAAAACAACAGATAGCCCATTCTACATATGGAGAAACGTCGCATATCAGAATTTCATAAAATTTAACTTCGTGCATTAATGTTAAATGTTTTTATTTGAAAATTGTTGAAATTATAAAGTATCATCCGTATGAAATGATTGAATAAATTTTTAATACAAGCACAAATTGTAATAAAAATAACTAGATGTCTAAACAAATTCAGTCTTGCAATTCTTATAGAGGAACACATGTCAGACATCTTAGTTTAGTGTCAATTCAGCTGTAGAACATAAGATTGGCATACTTGTCAGAAAAAATATCGTAAAAACAAATTCGACAGTCTCAAAAATATAAAAAAGCAAGGATACATCACTAGTACAAAGAATTAGCAATCGGTACTTCAAGCGACAATATCCGACAAGTGAAAACATGCGACATGCGACGTTTTTCCTTATCCATTTCGTAACTGTAGTGTAACATTATCTGATTGATCGATAATAAATTATGTTCCCACGCATTCGACATAGAACATCTATTTACAGCAGCAAGCGGCTCTCATGGCTGCTGCGACAGCACAGGGGACGTACATCAACCCGATGGCGGCGTTAGCCACCGGACAATTGCCGCACGCGTTAAATGGCATGCCGAACCCCGTGGTCCCGCCGACTTCCGGTAAGTTCTTTGTGCCCTCGACAGCGTTTCGCCATTTACATTCGCGAAACGGTGGCTGGCAGCCGATAGCAGGGAGCTGGGTTCGTTAAAAATTGTACACGATCGTGTGCGTTGCGTGTTCGGCGATACAGTGGTGCACGGTTAATTTACACGACATCCGGCGAGGCCTCACCCAGCAGATGAAGTCGAAGAATGACTGCAGTCTAAAGAGAAGAAACAGACGCACAGTAATGCGACGCAAAGAAAAGAATTATTCGTTCACAGTATTTTTTGTTTTTTCATAATATTTATATTTCTTAACATACTTATTCATATTTTTTTTATTTGTTCGTTTTATCTCGTCTTGGCCTTCAAATATTCAAAGCATCTTAAAATTTATGGACATACTTTAATTTTCACTAAAATTGCAATTTAAACACAAAATATTGCAATTTTTCATGACGAGTATACTCGACAAAAACAGCTAACTGATTAAATGTCGACCCCGACCGTGGCTGCTCAACGTGCTACATCCATCTTGTTTACGCTCTTACGTTGTCGTGAAATACTCAATTCAGTTCTGGGAAGCATAAAATGTACTAGGAATTGCCGTACCGGTAAACCGGTAAATGGTGATAAATTCTTTTAAAGGTTATATATAGCCAGATAACGGGGTGAAAAGTCGAAAAATATATATATTTATATATACATATTTTATTTATTTATAAATATATATTTTTTTGCAGTTATCGTTCATGAATATTTTCAGAATTTTCAATTTGGCATGCCTCGGTTACAAACAAAAAAAAACAACCTGTAAACTAAACGAACCTTAAAATTATTACGTTTTAATATTGATAGCTTTTTGAACATTCAAAACACCGGTAAATCGGGTATTGACTGAGAATTTTACCGACTTACCGTTAATTGAAAAAATCGGTTTTGCAATCCCTGTGCCGAACGCGAGAATGTGCCTGGATCCCGAAACCATGAAAATTTAACCGTACACTGCTGTACTGCGTTCACGGCGAGCAGTAGTAACCCGAATGACGGAACAACGTTTGTCTTGGTAAGGTTGAGGAGGAATCGGCTGGTCGGTTGATTTCCGGAAAAACATTCGGCGGAGGGGATAGAGTAAAGGAGAAACGAGTTCGGAATCGCACGTACACACATATGTATACTCTGCCGGGCAATTGCTCCGTTTTACCGACGCAAAACTCTTTCTTTATCTTTCCTCTTTTATCCCGGCCTCTCCGGCTTGTTCCTCGCGAGGCTCGCAGCAGCAGGAGCGCGCAGTCCGTTGCCTTATAACCAGCTCGTAAATCAATACAACATTTTCACCGAGCGTGACTCGGGCGAAAGATATTGCCAGTACCGCGAAACTTTATCGAAAACTCGCCGAACGGGAAGGAGGAAAGCCAAAAAGCATAGTTCTTTCTTCGCCTACGCCTCCTCCCTCTCTTCCCTTTCAGCCTGCTCTGTCCCCACCCTCCGGATTCGCTCGGTTTCCCTATCCCACGGTCTCCTCGCTCGTCGACGCGCACACAAAGTGGAAATGGGGAGGGCGGAATAGTACAGACAAGTAAAGTAAGCACGGAAATCGGCTCTCCGCAAGCGCTCTGATATACGTCGAGTCTCGTCGAGTGAGAGGTAATACCGTTTGATAGGAAAATAATATTTTATTTCTTCTTCACCCCTTCCTGGCCTCTACCCCGCCCACCTGTGCCGCAGTTTGTCGAGTCTGTGCGCATTTATTTGCCTGAGATACGTCACCGAGACCCGCCATTATCATTTCTACGTGATACATAACACGTGACGACTGATTCCGTCGAATGAATTTTAGAGATTTTACGGTTGAAATTAATTAACTTTTATATGTATGTTTTTTGAAAGTAGTAGATAAGGAAACTCTTTCATACTCTTCAGCCATTTTTGAATTGTATTTTTATTCGCTCAATTGTGAGTTTAATTATTTGGTTAGTTTGAGGAAATACATTGCATTACACAAAAGAATTAATTAACCCTTATATGTTCTTTCGGAGTTGTCGATGAGGAGATTCTTTCGTATTTTTCAGCCATTTTTGTATTGCATTTTTATTTCCTAATTGTCTGTTTAATTATTCGATTAGTTTGAAAAAATACGTAACATTGCGCAAATAAGTACAGTAGAATCTCGATTATCCGATCCTCCAGTATCAGAATTATCTATTATGCAAATACTTTTCACATGTTATCGATTGAATCTAAGGCAATACATCTGCAGAACGAATTACTGTAAAAAGCCATGTTGATGAAATCTGGTACTGTCATTATGTAACTATTCCATTATCGGAACATTCTTGTGACTCTGTTTAGCCCGATTAATTGAGGAGGTTCTACTGTAATTGATTTTGCAGTATGTGAAACAGAAAATGGGTAACTTTTTATTTGAGCTGCGTGTGATGGTTAATTAATCCTTTGATCCTGACGTTGTTTAAGAAAATATCGTTGGTATGATAGTTCTCGAAGCTAGCAAAGGCACGTTGTTACAGTAAAATAGAGTTTCAAATTGAGTTGACTTTGTGAAAGCGCGTATCATTTGTAACAAAAGTTAAAGAATAAAATAAATTTAGTCGCATTTGTTATTTAGATTTAAAATTGATACTGGCGTGATTTTAAACATTTATAATGTAAAAATATTGTATATTTTCAAGCAATTTCTTACATACGATTTGCAATCCTACTGAGGTCAAATATTAGTGCTAAAATAATATGATCTTGTACATAAGGAAAAAATTGTATTATTCATCTATTTCTCAATTTTTCGGAATGTTTATGGATAATGCTTCCCTTTAATTTTAAACAACGCCGCGTTATTCCTAGTTTTCTATATATATGATGATTTATCGATAGGAGTCTGTATGAAACTTCATTTAACAACAAATATTTTACTCATTGCATCTCTAAATTAGAGGAAAGTTGGCAAAATCGTACCATTTGAGAAAATGTAGGTTTAAATTCGATAACAAATTTTCGATATGTTGTAGTAAAAATAGAAAAAAAATTGTCGGCTTAGCTCATCTTTATTTTCCGCCATGTAAAATAACATAGGTCTTGTAGTACAATAAATAAAAAACGCTATGAATAAAAGTCGCTATGAATTCAGCTATTATTACTAAATATTGTACACGATAAGTAATAACTATGTTAAAAATGCTATGCATTTACGACAGGAATAAATAGGTGCCATTTAAAATGGGAGACACATTAACCCTCGAACTACGATATCCATTTACTCCATTATGGAATTACTCCATTTTCGACAATTAAGTTAAACAAATTGGTGTTGCAGGAGGAACAACAGAAAGATTAACAGATCTACAAAACGTGTCTTCAAAAATTCTAAAAACTGAAGAACAAAACTGAATTTAGTCATAATCATCGTCAATTGTATTTGCAGTTGCAAATCGTCGTTCAAGGGTTAACTCTTCGCATTCTAATGGCGATTCTGAGGCGTCATCAGAAATTGCTATACCGTATTTCAAAATAATTTTGACAGTGTCGAATTTGTTTACATTTAAAATACTGTTAAAAGTGCATTATTTTACATGCCAAAACTATAGAAAATAGAAACACTGTAGAACAAAAAACATGTTTCAGATTTCGAGTTAAAGTTTTCGAGTGCAAATGGTCAAAAGAATTTAATTATATCAATTCATTATTCTAAAAAATGGCCAAAGGCAGAATTTTCCAAGTAGCTGCCCTGTTTCATAAAACTGGTGCACAAAATTTCTATTTTGCATAAAGCTGCGCAGTCCAGAGATAACGAATTGCCAACTTTCCCCTGTTTACCGTATAACCGCGGCGCCCCATTGAAGTTGATTCGACTAAAGAGCGGATCAGCAATCCGCGCGGCGTCAGCCTGTCACGAATCGTTATTGGCCCCAAGATCGGATCAACAATCCTGCGATCCGCAGATCATATGGATCCTCAAACACGGCGCGAGGCATACGGATCATCCGTAAACCCGGTCTGACGTCCTACCAATTATACGGTATATACCGTAAATCGGTTGACAGGATGTACAGAGGACAACTAGCTAAACGTTAGACAGACGCCGTGAGCATGCCAGATCCGATGCCGCGCGCCGGGGAGGGTGACTGAGGTCGATGTTGTAAGAGCAAGAGGGTAACCGGTGTGTACTGATCAGGTTTGCTCGTAGGTACCGGTACAGGGCAGTCGGTTAACGGTGCGATACCGTCGTTACCGTCGCCAACGATGCCCAATTTCAACATGGCTGCACAAACACCTAACGCTTCAACGGCAGGTTCGGATCCAGGTGTCTACACCAACGGGATACCGCAGACCTACCCGGGACGTGAGTATCAACTCAGGCGCAGTGTGCCGCCCCTGCGCAATGCTCGGCCAATCGACGCTGGACTGTATTATTCTGCGTTTCCGACGATAACCAAGTAACCTCGCCCCATGCGTCGATTCTACCGTTAGCCAACCTCGGGAAAAGTTGCGTTTCCAAAAAAAAATGTATATACATACGTACATACGTACATACGTACA
>CM052168.1:1103958-1159264 GCA_028455555.1 Augochlorella aurata | reverse complement strand
TGTCGTATGCGTTAAATATCATCGTTTCTACAGTGTTTAGAAGAGGATTCACTTTTCAGATTTTGTTTCGTAACCATTCAATTGTTCCGCGATATATCGTCTACATTTTGGACATAGTGTTATCATGCTTTTTGAAATTATGATGTTCTTTATATTGTACAACAAAGTTGCACTTTTAAATTTGTAAGATTAATGTTTAGTACTCGAATATTACTACTTGATTTTGAAGTAGCTGTTCTGTAAGGAGACTTGTTGGTACATTCGCGAGAATTTATAACGTGTAGACCGTTTGTTTAATGGGCATAGAGTTTCTGATTCTACAATCGATGTATTCGACAGTAATCAATTTACTCTTGGTATTGAACAACTCCTGGCATCATATTTCATTGCAGTTCATCATGTTTCAGTAATATTATATGTACTTCGTCTACAGGTATAAAATGATACAAATATGAAGAAAGTATACGGAAAAATTAACAGATTATAATTATCAGTATAAAGACACTAAGTTACTTAAATTTTTAATTCTGATATTTTTAAATTAAGAATCATAAGAACGTCTGTTTTGCCTTAACTATTCTATATTAGTTTTTCATTTGGAGTATTCTGAAATATTGTTATTCGATATATTTAATGTTAAAAAGAAATTGAATAAATAGTCCGTCAAAAGATCACTCGTTTTTGCAAATATTTCGTAAAGGGAATTAGAAATTCGTGTTCTGATTATGCTTTACTATCAAGATTGTTCACTTCTGTAAAGAATTAACATTTTCAAAATCAACGAGTTGGTGTGACACATATATGGACTTTTAATATGACTATAAGATAATTTGTGAACATCTTTAAAATTTTAAAGACAATTTAAAGTACCAGTTCGAAAAATTATTTTTCCTTACATTAAATAATATCTTACCGAAAAATTTTAATTCTCGGATCAACTTTTTCGCAGCTTCTCAAGATTAGCAAAAAATTACTGAACCAAACAACTTGAAATTTTATCTATTCTATGTTAAGAAATAGTTCTTTTAACGTTTGGGTTGCAGTCAAGTCAATAGATTTTATATTTTTTGCTTAATTACCGAAAGTTCTTTGAATTTTCTAAATAAAACCTAACAATGAAACTGTATACAATAATTATTGTTTCACTGAAACTTATGTTTCTGTTCATTGTAGATGAGACGATAATTCTATGTCTACAAAATAAAACCTAATAGAAATAGCTGACATCAGATATACAAGAAAACAGACACCGTGTCAATCGTCAATGAAGCAATTTCACGGAGCATCCGAGTCCACGTGTGGTACAAAATTGCATCTTTAACTAAATTGAACTAACAAAATTGGCATAATATAGTAAAAGTTTAACACAAACAAACACAAATTTCGGTTGAATTGATTTCATTTGTTTATTGTTAAAAAATACTAAAGAAATTAGTACTCTGCATTAACACGGTACTTGCCGGAAATTTATTTATAAGCTTCTAAGTGGATTTTAAATATTCTCAAAATTTCAATCGTCGACTAACAAATTGATATTATAAATTCTTTGTTGTTCATCGTAGATATTTAACACGTTCTCTGTCATGTCGGTCATATATGAGTGTCGTTCTTTGACCAGATTTAGAAATTCTATTTCATTGTGATATATAGAACAAAATCTAATAAATCTTTATTATAATAAGACTAGCAATCACTATGATAAATCTCAACTTCTCAGTTTTGATCTAGTTAACACTAAAAGGGTCAAAATACTACTAGGGTCAAAATAACACAGTGCTACATCTACCTTTAACAATTGTCGAGATTATAGAAATATTTCCATAAAAAAATTCTCAATCACTTTCTTAATTGCAGTACACATTACAAAAAAAGTTGTACGAAATCTGTTAATTAAATCACAGTAGAATTACGGTCACCCAAACTAATTAGTTGCTGGATTAAATCTTTATCGATTTATACAATACCAATTACACCAAACTCTTTACATATGAAATGTATTTTGAGAACACAGAACTGCAGCATCGAAAATTCGACTTTAATTTTGTGGGATTCTTCTGGGTTGTTGTACAGCAGTCAGCGTGTAAAAGAGCCTTGATTATCCACCGTTAACACTCTAATGGGGAATCGTTTTGACAAAAAAATAACTCAGTATGCTTAGGATCATTTATTTATTTATTTGTTTATTTATTAACACTTTACATCAGATGGTTTGTTTAGCAAATACACGGTTGTCACATGTACATGTGTTCGATATTACTTACTATTAGTTTCTATATCCTTACGGAATATTGTTTAAGAAAATTATTAGTTTTATTTATCTATTTTATTTAATTATTTATTTTATTTATCAACGTCTTGTTTAAAGTACTTCTTCAAAACTCGTAAGTTTTTTTATGAACCTTAATGAAACATGTGAAAAATCAAAATTAATTATCAAAAACCATGTAATCATATAACACTATTTATACTCATCAGAAACAGAATCACTCTATGAAATATATTAACGTTCCCGAGGAAATTTCGTGCCCGGCGCGTAAACATTTACGGTATTATCAAAAAGGTATCCTTGAATTTAGGATACCGAGCGATATCGATTGGTCAGTAGGTATTGCGGGAGGGGCCTTAGACGTAGGTCTGTCCCCGATAAGAGCTGAGCTTACTGAAGTGTAGATGCCCTCCATCTGTCCATTTCAGCACAAGGGCTGCCCAACGGGGAGGCGGCACTCCAGCATGCCGCCGCGTATCCCGGAATGCAAGCCTACTCTGGTGTCGGTAAGTTCTTTTTTTCTCTCTATATCTAGCTCTCTCTCTCTCTCTCTCTCTCTCTCTCTCTCTCTCTCTCTCTCTCTCACACACACACACACACATACTCTCTCTCTCGTCTCCATTTACCTTTTTTCCCATCGTTTTATCGAGGATTCCGTCAAGCCCTAGTATATACCTATCTGCAGCGAGTTATCCACGGGGACCATAGAGCGAGTGCATTGTATAATACAACGCTTTTCGATAATCGCATAAAGCTCGCAGCCAATTTGTAAAGAACAATGCGTCGGATTCAGTAATGAGTTTCGGAAGAAAATTCCGCCGGGATTACTGCTTTGTCACTCGATTAAGATATTACGAGTAATGTAATTTAGTCGATGTCCGGATCACCGACGCAACCGACGAACGGAGAACGTTGACGAATCGCGCGGATTGGAAAGGTCCATGAACCTCTCTCAATTGAACATCTCTTGATTCGTTGAACATGTCGAGCACGACGGGTTCTCTTTACAGACGTTGTTTAAATAATAATTCCAGGCGAAATCGACTAGGACAGAAAAATAAATGAATCCGAACGTTCGATCGTAATATGCTTTTATCCGAGCACTCGAGCACTTAACTAGAAAAGATTCGATCCCGCTGATCGCGTTTCTGGCTGTTGCATGCAGCTATTGGTCGCATGTGTCTACGGTATATGTATATCGTCACCTACACACACACGTGTAAGGACATAGATGTCTCATCGTTACATTAACACCATGAATATTGCAGTATGTATATACGATGCGTAGCAGCTGCGTGTGTATACATACATATGTATATATTATATTATATTATATTACATTATGCTATATTATATTATACTCTATCGTATTATAGACGTGCCGCGTCGACGTGTTGTGCTTCTGATGTGCTGTTACAGTGTACCTCGATGTTCCTTTAAATATATACGTCGTGTACATTATTCTATATTGTAACTTTTAAACGTATTATGTGCCTTGCATGTTTACCAATACGTCGGAACAACAAGCCGCCGCAGAATCGAGCATCGGCGTCGAAGGCTCGAACGACGGTTACATCATAGTGCGACGCACCGGCAGAAATTATAATCCAATAATCAGCATCGAAACGGTCGATCCCGTTTCAGAGATAATCAGCGTTCCGACGTAACTAAACTTCAATTCGTTCCATCCGCCGTTAGCAATTAACGCACGGCCCTGATAAACTCTCTGTTTCACGGATTGAATTAATAACGGGGCATTCGAATCTCGTTTCGCAAGTTCCACGCTCGTGTCTCATTATGGCCTGCAGAAACATTGGACAGCGACAACTTCCCGGGGGTTAATAATTATTTTCTCTTTCGATTTGAACGACGCCCCCGCAATTTTTCTGTAAAACTGACGCCGCGCTGCTCGTAATTATTCGAACGACTTTCGGCAAAATGTTACGCGTCGAAATTAAAACTGTTTCGCGCGGCGAGCTTACAAAAGACCGAGCGTGTAATAATATGCGGTGGAAATATTAGTTACTAATTTCGCTTTTTCACCATTATTACCGATACAACCATACTCAGTTAAACGCTTCGACTCTTTTATGAAAGCCGTTTTCAATCATTTTATGGCACACATTTCTAGGCACATTCAAATCCTCGCGTATTTTCATTCTGAATTCTAATTCTGACTAAAATGAAAAAGTATGGTCGAAGAAATATTTACTTCCTGCATTATTTTTATGGGTTTATATTAGGTTCGTATTACATGCATGTTATTAAGATCATATTATTTGTACTTACATTATATTTTTTTTATAAATCATGTAAAGATCATCGTAGACTAAATCTGTGATACATACCACGAACTAGATGATAAAAGGATTAAAATATGTAGCTAATAATTTCAATTTCCAGCTAGAAGTTCAAATTTTTATAAAACATTTGATACTTTTGAAGATTCAGTTACGTTTTTAAGCTAATTTAAATACGATTCCTTATTTTTATATCCGAGATAGTAACGTCCTTGTTCCTTTTAAAACAATTTTATTCGAAGACAATTTTTAAACTGTTTCTTAAATGTTAACAACATTCTGATGGATAGAATTGCAACATACTTTAAAGTTCGCATTGTATTCTCCTATTTAAACGTCTGCATTATTTCACAATGTTACATAGAAAACAATTTTACAAATTACACACTGTATTTGTTGATATTCTTTCTCTTGTAATTTCTACAATAAATTACAGAATGATATGTATACAGAAGAGCGTTAATCTTCGAAGTTATTACATATAACAAAGCACAGCTTCTAAAGAATTCGTTATCATTCTAATAATCATTCCTGTTCACAATTAGAAAGGTAAACAATCGCACACGAATACCGCACGCAATAACGAGAATTATTAATTATTGAAATAAATATTTGTTAACAATTACGCGGAGGAATTCATACTAACGATTCAAAAGCAGAATAAGATATGAAATCTGTATCGTTCGAATAATTACCAGTCGTGGTACCGTGTATGCACACGTGAGTATTCATCCTGTTACCGAGCGCGTCGGAATTATTTAAAGTTCATCAAACACGGAATATAATTAAGCGTGTTTAACCGGGCAGTGTTGGTTTCCCGTGTTTGGCCGAGATTAAAAAATAGGACATTTGTTCCCTTCATTTCAACCCCGGTGTACGCGGCTCGCGGAAAAAGTCAATTCGGAGTGGCACAGGTTCTTCTTTTATTCCGTCGGATGGCATATACAGTGGATGTATTCGCCTCGCACGGTACACGGCAATGCGCCGTTGGACCGGAACCTCTGCCGCCGTCAATTGGAATATATTAAAGTGATATTTGCACGAAAATAATTAATTTCCAAGCGAAAATATATTTCTTCTGATCTGAGAGCGAATATCCGTTCCCCTTCATCTCCGTTACCGTTACCGCCCCTCTTCCGCGTTTATCCGTCACGAGCAAACATCAATCGCGCACGTTTTAAATATTTGCCAAGGCATAATTAATGCCGTTATAATTGCTTCTCCCTAATATCGCGCGATAAAGCACCCATTTATTCATTTCGGTCTATACGCTAACTTCGAACAGCCTGAAATTTACCGAAGAATTCACCGTAGACACGCGGCTCACAGTGGTAAACTTTTTCTCAAAAAGTTGACCATATTTCATAAGCTCGTACGATTTTGATGAAAATCGTTTTTATGAAAATATTTCAGGAGATTTTTAAATTTGCTTATATTATCGAAACTACAAAATTCAAAACGGAAAGTCATTGTGCTACTATCATTAGCATTGTTTTTAACATGTCTTGTTAATATTGATTATTTTTCGATAACTGGCTATAATTCTATAACGAAAATATAAAATTTAGTACGACCTTAATTTCAAACCAAATGTTCAGTAATTCACAAATACACTTAAACAATATCCAAAATAGTAACAAAGAATATGATCAATTATAAATAGTATAATCATCGACAGTGTACTAATAAATAGGATAATCAATAATAAATATTGTTTGAAATAAGAGATGCCGTTTTATAGATAGAATTACATTTACTATCAAGCGTAATTTTAATATATATTTATATTGCATTATATATATTTACAGTTACAAAGTTAATGTTAACTAGTAAACGTCCTAACTGATACTATAATATGTTGTTCTCTATTGCACTATAAATAAAATGTCATTTATTATTTTCGAAATATAAAAGAGAGCAAAAATTAAGTAAAGATTCGTAAACAAAATTTGTTCTTGTTCCTTTAAAAAATACGGCATTAGTGAGGAGGGTAAAGAAAATCTCGATGTTTTAGTATTTATTAAATTATATTCGCGGACAAATTAAAAATTTTGTAGGATCGCTGGCAACCCTAGGTTGTCTTTCTAAGGTTACGTCAAAAATATTTCGCATTGTTCAAGTGCATAGCTTATCTTTGGAAGATATATTTTAATGGCAAAGTGTTCTACAAATGGTTTCTGCAAGAGTAAACATTAGCTTAACACATTAAATCGTCAATTTGTACGATCTATATCTCAGTAAGTGTAGAAAATTGTATTTTGGCGAACTTTTGGGAAAAAGATAGCATTGTGCGGCGTTCTCCTCACCTGCTTTTCTGCGAACAATGCTCCGTTTGTAGTCTGACGCGTCTCTCCAATTACGAATTCAGATGGCTGAAGTTTAGATGACTCTCGAATTACCTAAACAGCGTATTCGTTGGCGAAACGTATCCGACGAAACGTAACCAGTCCTCCGTATTTCACGCGGTTCGTCGCGTGATTTTAAAGCATGCCGGTTAATATCAACAGTCCCGTTAATGGCGAAACGGTCGCAAAGTACAAAAGTATCGTATTAAAAGTCACGGGACGACGAGAACGTTGAGCGTCGAATACCCTTGTCGAGAGAAACGACTGCAGTCCGAAAGCGACGCGGAAAAAGAATTTCCTCTTCTGGCGACTCGGCTTTCGTTTGCTTTTGAGCTCGCTCGTCGTACCAAAGCTCCTCTTGTTAATTCGCCGAACCGACTGCGTTTAGAAAAATACCGGGCACCGCGGGGCTCGCACAAACGCGGAATTCTGTTTTTGAATTTTCCTCCCCTATTTGCCTGGACCGAATTGCCGTGCTTCGATCGCCTATCGTGTCCACCAGCAACGATTATAAGTTCCCCGAATCACTCGCAGCTTGTTGATCGACGTGGTCGTTTCACGTCGATATCAAAATATCGTCCAATTTCCGCTTGACATCGTCATGGAAAACTATGCGCGAGCAAATTGTTTTAGCTTTCTCTCCTACCTAGAAAATCGGTAGTATTGATTATTCCTTCTGAAATAGTCACGTCATTTGTCTTTTGCTTTAGGAAGTCGGAAGAGGAATTTTTTCTTTCGCCGAAATTGTATTCGTTACATACTTCCATGAAGGTTGACGAATCTTAAACTCGAAGCCGATAATACGTGATATACAAATGATATAACAAGACTGCGGTTCCTTATGCAAAATAAAAATCATTTAGCGTAATTGCAAGAAACGTACGGTAGATGAAAATATCTTGTTTAACTTGGCGTCGTCGGTGTGATGAAGCACGACATACTCCACAAATTTTTAAATTGTCAACCTGCTTCAAACAAAATAACGATAATAATAATAATAATAATAATAATAATAATAATAATAATAATAATAAATAGTGCTTAACAGATATTTTCGTAATTTTTGTAACATTACTGACAAATGCATTATTTGAATTAAAAAATGTTTTACTCATTTTGTTAAAGAAAGAGACTAGGATATGTCGCTGAATTAATAACAATAGCAATATCTTTAGATTCTTCTAATACATTTACAGTTTCATGTTTGATCTAGTAATGTTTGCCATAAGTACATAAAATCTGCAGTCTGGATATGACAACCGAAAAATAGTTTCTCGTTTGTAATATTATCATCAGATGCACTTCTACACCAGAAAATCCCCTAAATTGTAGTCATTAACGATTATGTATTTAAAATTTAATTGAAAGAATCCAATTAACAAACAATTTTAAACAATTTCAAACAAGAATCGCAATAGGCTTCCAGCATCGTGGTCTTTTTTTAAATATTCCTCATCTTTGCCAGCGCTTCGATGCCACTTCGTTAACAGCTCATAATATTCCAATAAAATAAAATGTTTGCATCAGTCAGATCGCATCTTCGATTATTTCTGATAGAAACTAGAGTTTCCCCTACTCTAATAATGAGCCGAACGTATCGTCGTCAACTGTAACAGCGACACAAAATCTATACATATTTCACTGTTCCCTCATACCTGAACAAACACGTGAACACTTGGGTCCGAATATGAAATTTCCCGCGTGCAGCGGAAGTTCCTGCTTGCAACAGACAATATCGTTTTCCGACGGAAAAATAGGGATCGAACGGAGAAGACAGCATGTATTTTATGTCTAGATGTGGACACATCATGATGTATTTGTTATTTGTTATTGTCGCAGCTTATCCTGCCGTCTACAGCCAGTTTCCTCAAGCTATTCCACAGCCGATGACCGCCGTGGCGCCGACGCAGAGAGAAGGTAAGTACGACACACTCAGTAACGTCTAACTGTTGACTGTAAACACGAACGATTGCAGTCCCGAAATCGTAGATCCAAATCCTGAACGTCCAGACACGACTAATCCCTCGTCGTTGCGTCGCGACATTTTCGCACGATCGGAAACCATCTCGTGTACACTGCGTGGAGCATTCGTGGTAGAGAACAGGGACTCTCAGGCGTAAGGACCTGCAGAACTTGCCCAACCATAGTCCAACGCAAAGAACCGAAAGGACTAGAAGCGAAGAGTATCGCGTTGCGTCGCTCTCGGTGGTTCTTACTTCCTTTTTTCTACTTCGCGTTAGAAGAATGGAGGAAAGTTCTGCAAAAAAGTTCTTAGGCCGGTGAAACCTGGTAGAGAGATATCTATATTCGTCTACGCAACGCCATTTTACAGAACGAAGAGAGATAGGTAAACAAACCGCAGGTATTTTCACAGTTCGAAAGCCAAATGAAGAGCAAAATTGCGAGCGAACATAAGGAAAGCCGATACACGCGTTTTCAATCGAAAAAAATTCCTTCCGCTGGTCATGGTTGACGGATCATTTTTAATTTGGCTACGTACCGTTACGATTTTTTTTTTCTAGTTGAATCACAGACCGGTGAAAAGGGAGGATGACCAACAACCGTTGATGAATTTTCACTCGACCGCTATATTCTCTTTTTCAATATCGCGAATGATATCGGGTTTCTCTGATGCGGAGGTGGCAGAGAATAGGGCTTTTCTTTCGCAACGCGGTCCGCCGCGCCGCGCCCGCTCAAATTACAACCGTGCCAACGAAAAAAAGACCGCGTCTAACGCACCGCGTCTGAGAATCTATACAATCGCGTCTCGGCCGTTCTATACAATCGTACTGTTCGGTGAAATCGATCTGGCCGGAGCCAGAAGGTGCGATTAATTAAACCGATTGACTTCGATTCAAAGTGTAAGATTAATCGGAACCAATATCGACGCGGGTTAGAGACCGATGGGGGGGGGGGGGATCAACGAACAAACTGATCTCCGATGTTATCTTTGTGAATGAAAAGACCTGGTCGAAGGGTGGAAACGAGGGGGTAAGGGGAGCGGGAAGATGGCGGATAAGAACGTGAGGTAGAAAAGAGTAGGGACGGCGAGCACAGCCAACGTCTAATTGCAATTAACAACTCGCCATTATTAGAATATACGACGCCTAACAATGAGATAATGCAAATAAAACGAAAGTTTTAATTACTTTGCCACTACGCCTGCCGGCTATCCGTTGTTACGTTGTAGGATAATGGGAAGTTTCCCGCAACACCGTTTCCCTTCCCCGTTCCGTTCAAGATTCCCGGCATTCCCTTTTTCACTCCTTTCGGACGCAATTTTTCGCCCCTTCTTTCGAATACACAATATCTCGTCAACGCATTCTCCGCGACGCAGACGCTCCAACGAGATACATGTATGTTTTACTACCAACGCATTCTCGATGTACACCTCTGACGAAGCGAACTGCTGGTATCTCCCGTTTTTTTTTTGGATTCTTGAATCAACTTTCTCCATAGCTGTTAACACTTCACTTAATGGGAGCCTTCTTCAGCCTCATATGCTTCTAATTCACCCACTTTCTGGTTTGGATCATGCAACGTCTTTTATCTTTCTGTGATCTTGTTGTAATTCGTTTATATGTATTAGGTTGGGTCACGTGAAATGCCGGATTTCACACAGATTTTGCCTATTTGCCGTAAACGCGATGGAAGAAATGCAATCGATACCTTCGATATTTACGCTTTATTTATTGGAGGTAAATAGAGTTTTCAATGGTTGTGTTGTTTTTTAAAAAAACTAGTTCATTTTGTTTTAAATTTCAGATGAAATTGTTTTATTACATCGATTCAAATAATTCGTTGTATTGTGGAGAAAATTACTGTTGCTTTTGAACGCTCTTTCAAGTCATACACGACCGATGTTCGATTTGAAAAAAAAACAATTGATGAATTAATTGTTAATACTAAATTGTTTTGTAACGATGACAAGACTGTGTTTACTTGAACTTTTCGCCGTCTTTGTTATAATGTATACTTAGATAAAAAATGTTGACCGACTCATTTAATACTGAAAGAACAATTTTTCCTACCCTTTCATTTTGCATTTCGCGTAGCACGACCTAATATTTGCTTGAAACATGATTCACCAGTACAGTGATCAAATGAAAGTGTGAAACCAAAGTGGGTGAAAACTACGGAAGGTTCTTTCGTGCATTCCCGAGAAATGAACTGAGGACTAATAATGTCGTTAGATTAAACTAAAGAAGACATTAACAAGCAAGTCATTGTCGTAGCGAGCGTGTATCGCCACACTAATCATACGCACAAAAGCTGATCTCCAAGTTCCTCTTCGGAGGGATTCTCTTTTGAGCAAACTAACTGTTCAGGACTTTGAGTCGAAGGAAATGTTGCTCGGCGTTGAAAGCTGTGCAGCGCGAAACGTATCGCGACGGTACGGTGTCGGGAAAAATAAAATAGTCCACTCTGTCATCATTGCATGACATCATTATCGATTTTATATTTACTGTCGCTTCGTCGATCATTTTCGCTTCTCTGACCTATTTCAATGTTACACGTTTTACAAGGTGTTCTCGGTGTTCATGTATCTTTCTCCTCTTGATCGATTCTTGTATACCATTAACATTCTAAACGTATCACCGAAATACTCTACCTTCGTTCTCTAGATGGATTACATTGCTGTTACATCATTGCACTCGGTGTGAATTTCTTTGGCTATGTTCGGTGTTGCGGTGTTGAACAGCATTGATCGTTGCTATCACGAGACGATCAACCACGAATCGTGGCAAGTGTATACATATAATGGTTTTACTAACATCTTGTCGATAGAGCCATGGTTTTAAAAACTACCAGCTGATGTGAAAGTCAAAATGTTTATACGATTGCCTCGAGTGTTCAGAATATTTCAGGTTCTGCTTCTCGGGAAATATGTTGCAAGAAATAGTTGACTTCCCATGAGGTAGGACTTAACCGAGGTGGGCATATTTTATTCGAATAACGAATTCGATCTTGTTCGTAAAATTTATTAGAAACTTATTAGAAAAAATTTATTCGTAGGATATATTCGAAATGTTATTCGAATAAAACTTTATTAGAAGAATTTATTCAAATCATTATTCGAATAAAACTGTATTAAAAGAATTTATTCGAATAATGCCCAACTCTACTCTAATAAATAAATATTTTTCTCGTGATTGTATTTTATATTTCATAGTCAGTTTCTGAGTAGAGTTAAATTGTGTCATTCTTGGACGTACAAGTCTGGAAAATCTCGTTTACATCGATGCAACGGAGTTCAATTTTATTATTCAACAATCTCAGTATAAATATATTTTATATGTGTGACTTGTAAAATTGTTAACTTCTGAAAATATCCATCTTCTTGAGTCAGACTATTTACTCTAACGATTTTGTGAACTACTAAAACATCGAAAATATTCTAGCTACTCGGGGTAGAGAAAAAACATCGTACAATAGCAATGTTCGTTCGACGCCACAAGGTGTCATCTGTAATAAAAGGCAGTCTTCGATTTCCCGTCACATGGCGTTATCTGTCGATAAGTTATTAACAACAGAATGTGTGTCTACTACTGCCTTTTTTGATGGATATACAATGTGAGACGTATTTCACGGCTGAATTGCGAGCAAAGAATGACCGAAAAACGAAAGATATATTCGAATATTAATATTCTCACAATATAAGCATGAATGCAGTATCAAGATAATAGAGTAATTACATTGAATTACGTCCCATTTTGACTTTTTATGTACCAGCATATTCACGACTACTCTTTCCTCAATTTAGAACAATAATGCAGCGGTTATTAAAAAACACACATGTTCTATGAAAGTTGTAGTTGAAGCCACACCAAAGAAAACGATTCGCCACTCTGTATACATTTGAAAGCTCGAATTACTCGGATAAAAATATAGCTTAGTGAAATTCAGAAAATACCCGAAAAATGGAAGGAAATCGTAGCTATTCGGAAGCAGGCTCGGTGGATTCTCAACTTAGCGGCTTTTCTGGCCGTTGATACGTCTACAACGGGTTTGGAGGAGGTGTTGCTTTCATTAAATTCGCGTGCACGTCCCGCGCGTGGGCCAATTAGAGAGTCGAAAACCAATTTCAGGATCAACGATCGCACGGCACGACGACGTTTTGAATTTATGGCTCGTTCTTCGTGATTCCAGCGTCCACCGCAATTCCTCCTCCATTCTCCCCTACGTCGAAACCAGAAACCTGTCGACACTGGCTCTAATTTGGGTTTCATGTGACAACTACGATCGAGTTATTACCGAGAGGAAGACCGTGCCTACGTAAAAGAAAACGTTTGTTACTCTAATGTCTACAACACGAGTCACGTTTTCTTATTTGTTGCTTTAACAGAAAAATTATTACCGCCATCTTTACTTCCTGCTATTATTTACTTTCAACTGTATTGAACATAGCTTCTAACTGATATTTGACTTTTAGTGACAACGTAATCATATCTAATTCTAATGTAAGGTATAATCATGGATTGTAAATGAATCTACATTTCTAGCATTTCTATTATCTAGAAAGTGTTAATCCATTGGAAACAGTGATAAATCTTTTACAACATATGAAGAACATGGTTTTATATATTTATTTTATTTCTTGGATTCAAACGATTAAATTACTTTGAAGAAAAATTGTTTTTAGTTTATACATTGTTTGAAGAAAGTTGTAAATATCGTATTAGTTTAAAAATTTTTGGTTTCTGAGGATGTTGGTATGCTTCTTTAAAAAGTACAAATAATAAAGTGTACCATACTGAACGAAAGTATTAGCACAGTACTATTTTTACTGTTCAATAATAACAAAAATATAATATATTAACATTTTGGTGTAATTGTATCATTATTCAAATATATCTAGGAATTCTTTCCTTCTATAAAATGCTCCGAAGTCAACTTTTGCCATTATTTCTGATATTAATTAGAATGTGTATGTATATTTTGAAAAATTAACGTCTTGATCTAATTTTATACATAGTTATTTATATTTATACAGTAGAACTAGTAATACAAAAATGAATATTTTAATATTCCAAGGAAATGGTTCATCCACGATAATTTAAGATTATCTTACATCTTAAAACTCTAAAAAGATTTGTCTAAATATTTGTCTCTTAAGTAGTACCTACAGATTCTTTTTCGAAGAGGTAATCCTTTAACGATGCTTCGGAGGTGTTTTCAAATTTAGAATTTGAAGTTTTGTGCAGCATTCATTAAAATTGTATACTTTATTACTTACGTAACATTTACTTTAACCTAGAAATGAATATTAATCTACTTTACAAGGAATGTAGTTATTGCGCACAATAAATAATGATTAATAAATTCGCGATGTTCAATTTAGGCAACCTTTTCCTAATCTTGATGAAAGCAGTGATACTCAAAAGCTTCACTTCCATTGACGTTTTAATCGCTCGCATCTCAAGTGTGTTTGACTTTCCCACCAATATCAATGTAGAAACCTGCCCGTCGAAGGCCACTTGTTCGTAATCGCGTTTTAAGTAGCAAGGGAATCTACAATCATCTGTGAACTTTCAAGTGAACGAAGATAGTAATTGTTCATGGAACTGGGAACGGACAATTACACTCCAGAGTAATTCGACAGAGCGACGGTTGTTCGTAAAGGCGATAAAGTGACAGAGGGGTGAATCTTGCCGAGGAACAAACGAGTCGCGATGAGTAGCATCCTAAAAGTTGAGTGGCAGCCATCTCATTACTTAAATGCGTCCGTTAGTCAGGAAACGCTGGCCAAGAGAGCAGAAGTTTCCATGGTCATAATCGCCGCTAATTGACGTCGGAGTTATAAAGTTCAGTGAAATTAGCTAAATCCTTATTTGGACTCTCGTTATTCCGACCCTTCGCTTTGCTTCTCCCATTGGACTTTTCTCCGCGGACGTATTAATCGCCGGTGTCTTCGTGCCTCTTGCGGCTGACATAAAGTAAGGAAAGAATTCCTCATTGTCCGACGAAAGCTGCGGAATTAAACTGGAAAAGGAATTGCGTTTCATTTAAAAACTTTAACGAAATCTAATGAACGTACCGGATCGTCCGTTAACGAAGTGGATAATAATTACGGGGGTCCGAACGAAAATGAAAATAAATTCGAGTCGAGCGAGAAGACGAAGTATCGCGCGAAGACATTACTCGCATGCGTTGATAGGGTTTTGTAATAGACTCATCGTAAGATCATGAATGGCATTCGTGTTGCTGCAAAGACGATTTCATTATGAAATTATTTACCATCGAATTTCCACGCAGAGCCTCGCATGTTTTCATGCGGTTCGCACGGAGCAGACTCTGACCGAATTAAGCAGTGGAAAAACACGACGACGGATTAATATGTCTGACGACGAACTCATGTAAAGTGTCGCACTATCGTAATCAGTATCATCACTATTATCACTGTACCCCTCATATCCATTTGCATTCATTTGAAAACCCCCTCACCTCGCTCGCCATTGTGTTGTGAATCCCAGTGTTGTGTGTTTGTATATTTGAAAGTATAAATACTCAACGTTATTTGAGCCGCGAAAAGTCTCATTGTCGTGACGGATATCGTCGTGACACTCTAATCATTACTCTCTTCGTCAGCATTTTCATACTTCTTTCGTCCCCACAACCTGTTATTTCGTTCTTTCTCCGCCAGATTAATCTTTGTCATCATTCCTTTAGCCCTCATCGTTTCCTATCCTCCATTTAAACCCACATTTCGACTCTCCTCATCGCTCCATTAACATATCCCGTTCATGTTTTGTTCGATATCCTTTCGAATCACCTATCATTGCGATTCATTATCAAAATATATATACCGCTGTCTGCTATATACCCTTATGATTTCTGTGCGACGAGAGAGAAATCAGATTGTCATCGAAAGACGATCACGAGATCTACACCTTCATTCATCAAAAAAACGCATTTAGACAAAATCCGGGAAGTACATGGAGGGAGAGCGAATTGTGCGTATCCTCGCAAACACGAGGACGGCTCTCCTAAACGCGTCGGAATCATTATTGCAAAGGACGAAACTCATCCAGAAACTAACATTCTAACTTGAGTATTATACTTCAAGTTTAGATGTTTAGATGTGCTCTGATTTATATGGTAGGATGCTCTCTCTCAGGACCCGAGGGCTGCAACCTGTTCATCTATCACCTGCCTCAAGAATTTGGAGACACTGAGCTCATGCAAACGTTCATCCCTTTTGGCAACGTTATATCCTCCAAGGTTTTCATCGACCGGGCCACAAACCAGAGTAAATGTTTCGGTAAGTGTGTCCTATCCACGATGTAGATCAATCGTGGCCTGGAAGAGAGAAACGTAAGACCGTTCAACAGGTAAATCAAACAATATAGATATCTGATAAAGGTAGGATAGCCAGCTGGCGGTTGCTGGCAACTTCGGCAACGATTATTGCCACGAAAGTGTACCGTATGCGAATCATTCGTCGAAATGATATCTTCTGATGAAAAGGTCAAGAAACTCGACTGATTAATTATAACGGAAAAAACATCTCTTAGATTCATTACCTGTTTAAATTAACAAGTTCAGTGCTGAATATCAATCCCAAAAATTTTCACAATATCCAGAAAGTTACAATTTACTATATCGAATATTAGTTCAACTCTTTTGCGTTCTAACAATCCTAGTAACATTCGGTTTATTAAATATATCTCATTTTAAAAATAAAGTTAATGGATCCTTTAAAAACGAGAAAATTTCATCTGGTGCATTTTCTCCTGTCATCAATAGCGTAAGATACCCAAGCGACATGTTTCAAATGTTCTATCCAATATTCCTTTTTACAAGATTAATCAGTCGAGTTTACGTAATTGCAAAATATTATGCATACAGCTAAGTGAATTTTTCAAGTATAGTAGATTTTTCCAAGAGGAGATTTGTCTAATTTCTTTAAGAGGAATATGTTACATGAATTGCTATCCCAAATTTATTTAAGTTGTCAAAATTGTATTGAGTTCTGTTTAGAATTGTTTTTTAAACAAGCAAATAATGTGGTTGAATAAGTAATAATTCAAGAAATAAAATAACAGAATGTATGCAAAATTAGCCAATTACTCTAACTACTGACATTAAACATATGTATTGAAAAAAACATTTAGGACAACCTAATAAATATCAATGTTGAAAATATTGACTCAGAGTATAAATACTGATATTTAACTACCTAATTTTTGACAATTATCCATTTGCACTCGAATGTGTACTTTGGGACATAACTAAGGATTACTATATCAATTTTTAAAAGTAATTTTTACATTATTAACTAATTAGCTGTTGCAATCTCTTTGAAAAATGTCTGGGTTAGAGTAATTATACTGTGCATGTCTAATTTTCTTGATATTTTGTTTAAATACAGCACTTTTATAAAATGTATAATATAAAAATGGGTATCAAAGTATTCGAATGCTGTTTTGTCCAGGCTATGGTTCGAACTACGTATAACGTGTATTGGTCTAAAGAGCATTCGAATGTAATGAATTCTCATATTCAATTTTCTAGAAAACAAAGTCTCAAATAAAAAAATTTTATTCCTTATTTTTTTCTTAGTTTTCTATGAAATATCCATTGTTTGTACATAACATGTACAAACGGGTACCTGTTATGTAGTTAGCTGTTTTTAACGAGTATACTCGTCATGAATAAATGGCAACATTTTATGTTACGACGAGCATACTCGTCAAGAACAGGTAACTGGTTAAATTGATTTATATTTACAGAGTTGTTAAAAATCTAACTATTATACGACCAAATATTTCATATGCATGCAAAACAAAAGTAATACAAAATCAAAATGCTATATCTTAGTTTTCAACTTGAAATAGCTTCGAGTGCAAAGGAATAATTTAAATTGCACATGTATCATTAAGGTCTATAAAAAGGCTATTTAGAAGAAGTACTTTTAAAAATATATTGAAGAAAAGTTCAATCTAATTGTAAAGGATCCCAATCATAAGCAGTTATATTTTTATGAAAAAGATTTGCCGTTCGAGTGTCTATACAGTATTTGCCTTTAATTTATTTTCGGGCACAATTAACTTTATATTTATCGAATAAGACATTCAATCTCTTTATTCTTTCATTTTGTTTATTTTTGAATAAAAAATGCAACACGTCTTATTCGATAAATATAAAGTTAATTATGCTTGAAAACAAACCAAAGCCACAGCAATTGGGCATCACACAGTAACCAACTCAACTACCCTAATTGTTGGAATTAGCTATTACATTACCCGTTTTTCAAAAATTGTCGTGTGAAAGAATATACGGATTCGACTGGACAGGTTGAAATGAAACTGAGAAGTCTCTTTTGGTGCACCATAGGAGAACGCGGCAAAAAGGATTGTAGAAAACGTGGTTTGATTAATTGCAGGCAGAATAAATGCGGGAACATTGGCACTGATAATTGCACGTGTCTATGTCCTCCTTAATATTGCTCTTCCCGTCGTCGCTCACTTATGGAGCCACCGTGAAAGGCAGAGTCGAACGGGTTTTATTGTTCGGAGAACGATTGTCGTTACATTTCCGTTTTATAATATGTCCTCTCGCGTATCATTATCACGACGCCGATAAAAAAAGGTGCAGTCCGTGCCGCGCCTATTCTTCGTTTGCAACGCGCACTTGATAATCGGCTCTGATCAGCTCGCGGAAAAAATTCTTTTGATGCGACGGAAACAGAGGGAACGAGAATACTTTGAGCATTGTAACCGAAATAATTCGTTCCCAGGTGCAGAACGTAATTCCGCCACGAGCACATACGTTGAAGCACGTTACAATGCTTCAAATTAATTTCTCGAAACTCAATAACGGCCTGCCCCCGTATAGAAAAGGGGGAGAGAGCGAAAAAAAAATGTGCAAAAGAAATGTTTTCCATCGAACAAGAGTTAAAGTCTCTTTCAGTCGCCTAGTAAACGTAATTTACGAACTCTGAGTAAAAGCGGTGGCCGTTGAGCGATGAACAGCCGCGATTGGTCAGGCAGTAGGCCGCCATGATGGCAAAACTAAAATTGGATCGGGGCTAATGGTCAAAATTGGCTTAAACTGGGATGGCCCTGATGACCTTTCAGCGGCGCTCCTGTTGTTAAAAGCTTCGTTATCGTACACCTTTTCGTTCCCTCTCACTTTCGCCCGTTCCAGACGAAACTTTGATAATACCGAGATCCCATCGTAGGAAACTTTTTATTCCTAGCGGCGTATCGACTAATCTAAATCACTGGTTAGCTACTGAGCACCCTCTCGATGGCTCAACACCGCGTCGCGTTTAGCAGACTTTTTCATTGCCCGACGAACCGCCGTGCTGATTCGTTAATCTGGCAGAAAATCATTTTGATCTTCCTCGAACCTTTCTCTATATTATTAACCCTCTTACGGTGTTCATAAAAACGCTAATCGTGTTCAGGTTACATATACATGTCTTTGGGAACTGCGATATAATCAATGTTTTT
This sequence comes from Augochlorella aurata, assembly GCA_028455555.1. Taxonomy (NCBI): domain Eukaryota; kingdom Metazoa; phylum Arthropoda; class Insecta; order Hymenoptera; family Halictidae; genus Augochlorella; species Augochlorella aurata. The sequence continues at coordinate 1,139,895 of CM052168.1, read as the reverse complement.
AAGCTTATTATATGGAAGGATAGAGTAATTAATATGAAAGTGCAAAAGAAATTTACTTGCACAATTCAAATTATGAAAATTCAAAAGAAAATTTGCAGAATTTAAATTATAAAAATACGGAAGAAATTTATTTGCGAAACTCAAAAAGTTTGAGTTTCAATAAGGTGGTAATAAAAATATTGATATAGATCCAATACACGGTCTGGATCATCATAGACCCGAAATGCCATAAAAAAGTTAATTTAGAGAAAGGTGGAATGTATTAGGTTGTCCTAAAATTTCGTTTTCTTCATTAATAAAGAACGCGATGCGATTTCATGATAATTTTTATTCGACCATGTAGCACGATTAATCAAGTAAGGATTTAGGAAATAATGTACACATATTATGAGAAATACTTTTTGGACAATCTAATATTGAAGATCGTGAAATTGGATTAAAAATGTCTTGATTTTACGATCGAAGATTCTAATGAATTGGACCATTTCTGTTGATAATGATTGTAGGAATTATGATTAATAGTATGAATCATTTTAATTACTAAAAGAAGATGGATACTAATGAAAATTGTCACGACAAAACTAGCCCTCTCTCGTATATTAATAATCTTCATTCAGAAATTTCAACCACAATTCAAGTCTTAAATATGATGAAAAATGTGAGGTTGAATTGTCGTTTATATTATAAATTGTATTAATGAAATCGTTAAATCGTATTATAATGGTAATTTTTTCCAGACCATTAGTGATGTAGCATTTGTTTCGTTCATATTCTTACATTGGTAATTTTTAGTGGTCATTTATATGTCCACACTGATAATAAGTTTCTATCCAATAGGAAAAATTCGTTTTGTTTTCAAAGTACAACAATACGTTGTAACAGACTGTGATTTTATTTTGGGTGTTTTCGAAGAATAATCGACCGAGCACTTCGTTTCAGTGTTTATCATCAGCTTTATCATTCGGTTCTTACAGGTTTCGTGTCATTCGACAATCCAGGGAGCGCGCAGCAGGCAATTCAAGCAATGAATGGCTTCCAGATAGGGATGAAACGTTTAAAAGTCCAGTTAAAGAGGCCCAAGGACGCAAGCCGGCCATACTAACCAAAGTCCTAGCTTAGAGAAACTGGACGATATGCACCGTACATCATAACTTACAGAGTACGTTACAACAATTCTTCGTACACACAGTATATAATATTAAAAACGATTCGGTTTATCATCAGAACGTTTCCGAACAGTTAATAACTTTTATCGATTTGTAAATACAAAACGATGCGTCAATTTAAGCTTGTTATATTAAAACCATAATAACATTTTAGGTAAATATTTAGGTATATTATTCAATCTGTTTTAACATTGCACAATTTTTCCATTGAAAAATAAGTATCGTATGTTTTTATTTATTTTACTATTCGAGCATGTAATTGATTTCAAATAATCTCTCAAATATTTTACAAAAAATATCAGATTTCATGTTTTAACATGGAGAAATACTCGTTGAGAAATTTTACGCTCGGATTTCATTTGATGAGCCATTGCAAACCATTAAAGCTATTCGTACGCAACGAACACATTTTAGTCAATTATTATGTGCTTCGTTAATTTTAAACACCAAAGATTTAATTATTGGTTTATTCGAAGAGTTCGTGTTCGTTTTTAAGTAAAGGTATCTTGTTTATATCAACGACCCTTTAGAGAAATTTTTAATATTTTCAATAATGACTAAACTGCGGATGTGTATGAATTTATATCAACGAATTACAAATACCAATGTAGAAAACGAAATGAATTGTAAGATATAGATGAATTTAATATTGTCTTTACTGTTACATAATTACATAAAAATAATTGCCAAACAAAATAATCTCTTTTTCAACATGGATCACGTCAGAGTACTATATTTCTTTCAATCTACTAATAACTCATACATTTTAAATATATTTACAACCAGAAGTATCATAATTAAGCTCTAATTTACAAAACAGTAAAACTCTGACAATAAGAACTGAAATAATCAAATACTTCAAAACTTCTGAAAATATACGGGTGCCTATAAAGTTATAAAAGAATAAAAGAAGTTTTTAACAATACAGAATTTCTCAAACTATAAAAAGATTGAATTTACACTGATTGGCTTTGTATATATAAGATAGATTATTAACAATAAATTACAAGAATTGTATGACACGCCGTCGTATCTTTACAATAAAATCTCGCTTATCGAAACTTCTGATATAAGAATTTGTTATTATGGGCTTGTTGCAAAAGTAAAATCAGTTTTTTGTAAGCTATTTATTTACAAATCCGAAATTATTTTTGTAACAACCCAGTATATAATCACATTCTACATAAAAATAGATCAACCTAAAATAATCTGCATACATCATTCATTGTATAAGTCAATGAAAATTTAATCTAGTCCCTTCAGTTTGAGTGCCTATTCTGTTATCCGAACACTCATGTTTTTTTGCCTGATTCAGATAATCGAAGTTCTGTAGTTCGACAAATATTAACTCTAAAACGACAACCTGGTGTTGCTGGCGACCTCACAAAATTTTTAATTTATCTGCAAACGTGTAAATGAATACTAACATATTAAAGTTATATAACCTATAATATATAATATATAATATAATTATTATATAGTATTATACATTAAAATTTTATATTAATTAATGTAAACATTAATATATTCTTTTTTATTTTCCCATGGATTTACAATGTGCCGCAAAGCAATAAGAAAATTGAATATCTGGTCATAAGTATTAACATGTTGGTGTTCGTCCGGTGATTCGCACCAATAATATTATTTACACTACTTGGTGTATGTGTAATGTGTTGTGGAACGTTAATGTATAATATTTATAATTATGTCGAAAAATAGAAGGGGGTCGTCGTAAAGCATATAAACATGAGAATTACTACATCTTCGAACAGACTCGATGAACTAATAAGCACAAAAACTTTCTGATTGCAGATGTCGTACAAGAACACGGGCTCATTGAACGCTCGACGATCAGAAGTGACGAGTTTGAATCGCCGTTACAACGCTCTCCACTATAATAACCTAGTACACTAGTTAGACAATTAATTAGAGGATAAAAATTAGGAGTCAGAGTAAAGCGACTTCGCCTGCAGTCACACGGCGAGAACGAAGAGGCTGATGCTAGAACATCGGATGTGTCCAGAGCTGAACTCAGTACGAAAGATACCAAGAAACGAGTACGATGCACGCTTCCACGCTCTCGAATGTTCAGACGAACCGGATTGTTCCCTAGGAACGGTGTCGCTATCTTCGCGGTCCTATTCGCGGTCAGGATCTCGCATAATCCCCCGCTAACCCTTTCTACGCCCTTGTCCCTCCTCATTGTCGAAGCGTACTGCCAAATGTGAACAGTATCGAACTTGATGACCCCATCTACAAACCTAGAAGAAAAACGTCCTAGCGTGCGACTCCGAGGTCTGATCATTCGTGAAGCCTAGCCGAGAGCCTGTTGTCTCTCGTTCAGATTATCATTCCGATGACACGTTAAGTCCTAGTTTAAAATAATTGTATAACGTTCAAGACGGGTGACCTTCCACTAATCACTGAAGAAGAACACTCTTAGTTCCTGAGAACAACGGCGCGGCCGTTGAAAAGTTAACTATTATGGTCCGGGAAGAGCTGATGGGGCAATAGCTCTTCGGGCTCGTGGGAAAACGAATTCAGTTTACGGGCAACTTCGCTGAGCTTTCATTTCCGAATCACAGGAAGCAAACCAACGTTGACTCTAGTAGAATTCCACGCAGCTTTAGGGTCTAGGTACGCGCGATCGCTGTTGCGATATTCGACACAGAACGACGTCATTAGGATCGTCGTCCAGGGTCGGACAGCCTTCGGGTCAAGGCCGACGACGCGCAGTATTCGCAGTCTCTCCTAACGCAAACTTGTCAATCACATATACAGGGTGCTCGTCTTACGCAACGTCTAAAAAAGAAAAAAGAGAAAACTTTCTAAAACGAAGCTACGTATGAGAACAATGAAAACACGTTCTACCTACATACACTTACGGAATCGGGCGCTCCCGCGCACGATTGGTAGTCACACAATATACGTACTCATGTGACAACATGGAATCAGTGCCGAACCGACGTTCGTGGGTTATCGGTTCTTCTTACTTATATATATTCTTATATATTACTTATATATTCTTTTTTTATATATGATATTTAAAAAAGAATCGTCAGTGCCGTGTCAAAGCGATGTCATCTTGAAGTCCGGTCGTCCACGTCACAGCGCTCGTTTTCCATGTATAGAATCTTATATTATTATGGTTGCCCCTCATTGCCATCACCATCTCGTCATTACGATTACGATTACGATCACGATAATCGATCGTCTGTTGAGCATGAAGTCAGCGTGCAATTATTCCGGCCGTTGGTTTCATTTCGAAACGAAGAATCATCCAACCAGGATCACGACGCTTCGCGATCGATTGGGGATCGGGGTCCCGTTGTTGCTTCCCGGTCTCCGTAGCTCGATCACCCATTAAAATCGTTTACGTTGTAATTGACCAGACACGCATCGCCCGAGAAATGTCAATTAGGCTGTGATTATCCAAACAAACGAACACGAGGGTAGGGAGAAGGCGAAAATGCCGGCGACATTAGTAAAGAGTCCTTCTCAACGTAGAAAGGAGCGGATGATCATCTGGAACCGGTTCGGAGCATACATTATTTGCTTTCCTAAAACTTTGCTTGCCTAGTCGGAGAGTCTAGTCATTTTTGTACATTACTTGTCGAGTATCCTAACGTATTTATTTATTTGTTGTTCCGTTTCGAGAATCGCATTGCAAGCAAACGCTTCATCGATTAAATAGCGACTCGAAGTCGAAGTACTTAAACATTATACGGAGACAATTGAATTCTAGTCGAAGAAAACGCGATTTTTTCTTTTGTTGTCAACTTACGATTAACTGTTTATTTATTGTTCGAACGTTCTCAGTATTCCTGTACTCGCGAGTTCACTGCTGCGAGCGTTACGATCTAGTCGTCTGCCAGCGAGCAGCTTATACGTTTAAGTGTATTGTTCCTTGTTTGTTTTTGTTAACTTGTTCGTGCAATAGAGGTCTCGAGGGACCGCCGAGATCCCATCCAGAGCAAACAGATGCAAACCGAGCGAAACGCGTGTCGCGCTTTTACTGGCACGAGATTATAGAATTTTTGCCTGCCGCTCGAATGGCGGATAGTGCTCGCCCGATGATCGAGCGCTTTTCCTTAGCACGACAAATAAAACATTCAGACATTTAACGAGCGGTGCCCTGTCGAATCACGTAGTTTCGATGCGAGTGACGATCGCGGACAGAAGTCGGATATAAATGGGACAGCGATAAAAAGAGAGAAAGAAAAATAGAGGAAGAGAGAAAGTTAGGGATGTAGAGGGGGGTGAATGGGGGTTATTAAATGAAAAAAATACTAAAACGAAACCAAATACATTGCGTACGGTAGAGAAACTAGCGTAGGCGAGCGATGGAACGGAGAGGAAAAACTCTGATCTAGCAGAAATAATCAACCAAAGTACCAACAACTATTCTATATAAATATTTAAATATGAATTATTGAAGAAGAAGTATATAAATATATAAATATATATAAATATAAATACTATAAATATGAAATATAATATAAATAAAATGAATATACACTATATTCAAAGAAATGAATATATGTATATATGTATGTATGCATACATTATCGATATATACATGTATTGATTAAAGGGAAAACTAGAAACATAGTAAATTATTATGATTTAGGCGAATTAACAGAGGAGATGAGAGGAATTACTACTTCGGGGAACTGAGAAGAACCGCCTCTAGTCTGGCGCAGTTTATGACGCAAACTGAAAAGCTATCGTAAATTTATACGCTACTCACATGAATATAGTGATTGCTACACACGCGTATACACATAAGTACACGAAATATATTCGTGCATAAGTGTACGCGTGTACATGTATGTATATTCATATATGTTCTCTGTATATTTATATATCTACATGTACATTCGTATACAGTGTACTTGTATGTCAGGGCCAGGCAACCCTTTTTCTTGGATAGAAGCTGTTCGACTGCTACGGGGGCATCGATCTAATTCTTCAGACGCGAAACTCAATTTCCTTTACAAATTCGAACTCCGATCAGCTGCGCGACGCGTGATTCAACTGCTTGCACGCTATAGGAATTAGCAAAATTATTTTGTTATGTAATTCAACTGGAACCACGATTACGCGTGACGCGTAATTTAACTCGTCGCACCTTACGGAAATTAGTAAAATTAATTTCTGGATGTAATTAAATTTAAAATGCCATCACGGACGTCGATCCTGGAAAATATAACGTGTTTCGAGTTGATCTGAAACCACCTCAAACTGAAGAACTTATTCGAATCCTCGAGTTTCTCTCAGAGAACATCTCTCTGTTTTTTCAATTTGAATCATTCGGAAATTTAACGAATGCAAGATACATTCAAACGTCATTAATTTCGTACGCAATTAGCGGTCGAATTAGCGGTCCCGATGCAAACGTAGAGATGATCGAATGATTATCCGGTCATGGATCCGTTGTCTGCTCGCACACATACATACATATACGAACACACTCGTACATATGGATCATGCCAGCACTGTTGTAATTTAACTTACACATACGCGCGCGCGCGCGCGCGCTCACACACACATACACATTCAGAACTACTACAGCGTTAATAGAAATAAGTTCGAGGTGGGATGTGCTATAAATTCCTCTCCCCTAACAAGCTCCTATGGCTTGCTAATTATTGATGATATAAAACACTATTATATTATATGAGAATCAATTAATACTAATAACTAATTTATGATAATACCAACAACACTAATAATAATAATAATAATAATAATAATAATAATAACGATAATATGAATAATAATATTAATAAAAATAATAATAACAATAATAATAACGATACATCATGATACGTACACATAATTTATACTACACGGTAAACATATATATATATATGTATATGTATATGTGTATATATATATATATATATATATATATATATATATATATATTCTTGTTATGTTAAGTCGCTAAACTTGACGTATGCATACGCCTGTGTTCATTTGAATTTACACATGCACGCGCGTATGCATGGGTAACACGGACACCGATATATCGAGAACGCGAGCATAAGTTCGCGACGTTCGAACAGCTAGAATTCTATTCCGACGACCTCGTTGAACGCGAGAAAAAGAATCTTTGCCACGTTGTACCTGCGCGGGTCCGAGTAAACGCATGTCGTCAATCGAATGTCCGGCAACCGAACGCCTCGAGATCATGCGTCGAGAAAAAAACTCGCGATTCGATTCGACAAATCCCAGAGACGAAGAAGTGGAAGAAGAAGGTGAAGAAAAATGTAGAGGAAGCGAAAGATAAGGAAAAAGCGTGGGGTAATATTGGCCAGGGTTAAGGACGATCAAAATGGACAAAAACACGTGAAACAGATGAAATTCGCTAGCGATCACGGTACGACCTTGGTATTAACGCGATCGCATGTTTGCTGATCGGGGAGTGCAATCACGGTGCATAAGAGCAATCGCGATCCGAAACCGTGAGCACGCGCAAACACGGACCCGGTCGTAGCGGACGCGAGCGCAAACATAATTAGGAGACACGTGCGTCGCGATCGCGTGTCTACCTTTGCCCGTCTGATGCACTACGTGCGCAGCCTGCGAAAGGGTCTCTCGGAGGCATGATGATCCTTGCCTGCGGATCAGCGTTTCGTTCTCCGCGTGCAGATCGATCTACGGTACACGTCCGGCAAAGACGATTCAGCGGATTAGACTCGGCCAGACGTCTACGCTCCGCGGACCGTTGATCCAGATTCGAATCGCCGCGTTTTCGTTCTCACGGTGCCAGCTATTTGCGTAATCGGCGCCGATTGCGCGACCACGATGCGATTGACCACGAGGCGACGATCAACGGGTCCCAGGGGATTCTAGTCACCTTGCTTTTGGTTTCGCGACGACGACCAAGAAGCGGGCGTGGCGTTTCTCTGCGACTGCCCGCGAACGTCTCTACCATTTACACGCGTCATGTACATTTTCACTTGCGGTTTCGTGTGACTCGGTCGACACCGTTCAGATCTCGTTGTTGTTCCGTTCAGTTTTTCCGTGAAACGTCGTATCGGTTCTGCGCCAGCCACTCGATGTCATTCGTGCGATCAGTTTCAGACGATCCGGTTGGATTTCCAATGATAAAAGAAGACCGCTATGCAAACTGTACGAAAGGATTCTTTTGGCGAGGGAGCATTTGGCCGCCGAAATGGTCATACAGAGAAACACAGAAACATCACACGGCCACAGACACAGCACACACGCACGCACATGGGTACACATACTTAGATCGGTGCGCCGTACACTTGGAAGAACAGAGACACGAGCATAAAAGAGTCGAGAATCGATGATATCACTATGATCTAAGCTTTTAATGTGTAACAGTACTAATAGCGAATATCATGGAGCACGATTACCATAACGGATAACTATAAAATTCATAATAAATATGAATGTATACATATATAAATATTAAATGCGACGGTAACGACGATCGCAAACAAACCAAAAAGAAGAAAAAATACAACTATTTTATCCAACAAAGTTTTTGCTACGGACGAGGTAGTACGCATCTTGACTACGGAAGATGAAAGGAGACTTACGGGAGGAAGAGGGCATAAGTATTGTTAGCTCTAAGGAGATGAAAGAGATAATATTAACAAACAAACGAACAAAAAAATAAAGAAGAAGAACACAGTAATCTGTGAGGATCAGCTTTGAATTTATTTTTACATGACGTGATGTATTGCCGAGACGAATTCGCTGCTTGCAAATTAAACGAGGCACTCGAGTATCGAGCGTTCTGTTAATTTCGGATCGATTGAACTTATGGGCTCCTTGTCTTAGCGGATTCGCGAGCGTCGATCCGTGTCGCTGAAATTCGGCGGAACATGAAATCGGTGCTCGTGGCCGTTGCTGTTCGATAACAGCTGCAGAAATTGTCGGCCGCCGTACTAATTACTCGGAAAACACCGTACGGGAATCGCACGCGAGCCTCGTCCGCGGTTTCTAGAAGACAGAGATAAACGTTTTCCTCGGTGATTCGAACGGCGGGTCGCGCACGAGGACACGCACGAAGATTCGATGGGGAACGGGAATGAATATCCTCCGCTCTCGATTAATACAGTAATCTGAATAATAATTAACAAAAAAATGCATAGTAATAGTAAAAGTAATATTAATGAATAACAATAAATAACGATCGAACATCTCATATAGACATACTAGCACTTACCATCGCACTTGCACAGAAAGGCAGAAGAATTTTATCAAACCCTCTCGACACAGCTATAACGTGTCATCGATCCATTTTTGTGGAATTACATTGGATTCAAGTCACGCGCGCCGCGACCTGATATCCGGTAGCCGTGGTGTCGGTGATACTAGGAAACAGGGTATGTTTTTGCAATTATTTGCGTAACTTGTAAAGAACTAGCAACAAGATAATGAAAAAAACTCTTACTACATGTACACTCGCGTCCACGAAAACTAAGCATACGTGCACATCTTCTTACCATTACAAACATTATTATACATACGATGCACGAGTACGCACCTTACATACACTAAAAGCGCCGCAGAGTTACGCGCGTCTTCAAACACTCGGTGTACACGAATATTATACATGAACTTATAGTACACGCATTCCGACATGAGGGGCAAGCGGAGCTAAACATTTAACTAATTGAACTATCTCTAACTATATGAATATTAAACTTCAGACTTAGGATGGAGTACTGACCCGTTCACTTAATGACTATCTCCTTCTAGCGTGCTCGTAGCCGAGCACGATGATCGCCTAATTTGTATAGAGTCGTGTTTCTAAGCGAGACGGACAATTCAACTGAAGTTCTGACTGTTTAATAAATAATTGCGTTCTTACATATCCTGGTATTTATTTACGCTCATATTTTTGTCGTCTAGATAAAGGAGATTCTTCTTAGATTTCACTGAGCATCGCGCCAAACAATTATTTATTGATCCCACAAATATTCTTTGACTCGGTGCGTACATTCTTCGATCAACTAAACTCTTGCCTTATGGTTTCTTTTGTAACTGTGCTCGTCACAGCTACTAATGACAAACATGTTCCATGCGTGCAAGTCTCTACACATAAATATAATATTACTTCTCAACTTGAAAGAATGAATAATGTTCCTACTTGTTACATTTGGTTCGAAGCGTGCACTACGTGTCTCGTTCGACATCCTAAGGCAAGAGACCAAGCAGTTGTCTATCACGGTGAAAATTTTACAGATTTTATTACACATAAACGCGTTCGTAAGCTTTGAGAGTCACAAACCGAAGGCAGCATTACGCGAGTGATCTCTACTGCGGCCTAAGTCTGTGGTTGAACTATACGTACGTCTCATCATAGGCTGTAAGCGCGATCCCACACCAACTTGCAGATTCCGGATACGATTTTCATCACCATCATCGCCATCATCTTCATCATCATAATCATCGTCGTCATCATCATTATCATCATCGCCGTCGTCGTCGTCGTCGTCGTCGTCGTCGTTACGGTTTTGAAAATGAAGCTGTGTATTTCAGTGCTCTTGAGCCACGTTCTATCATTCTACACGAAAGTTCGTACAATTGTTACACGTATTGTTTACGTAACGTAAGAGACTTACGAGGCCTTGTTCGTTTAACGATATTGTAACTTACGGAGATGCTGTTCCGTTGTTGTGTTTTTCACTTTGTCCGACTTTAATCCTAGCGAGCGAGCAAACGTTACGTTATAGTTTGAACGTAGACGCATCATCGCTCTTCAAACAAGCCTCTAATCATCAATCTTTTTATTTCTTTCGTATCAATCATGAGAGGTGAGAGAAACTCTACAAGTACGTCACACGTTAATCATCGAAGAGTCAGGCAAGTCAACATCCTCGTTCTTCCTTCCACTTTCTGCGTTCCTTCGGCTTCTTTGTACATTTTCACCCGGTTGAACAAGCCACAATCGCTTTCCCGCACTCTTATGCGCGCGCGTGTAACGCCAGATAAGAGGTGAAGCAAACTAGAGAATTTAGTCGAGATCGTAATCTAAAACTCGTAGATTCGCAGTTATTCAACGATTTAACGAAGAAAAATAAAAGTATATAAATAAACAAAAAAAAATGATAAACGATGAGATATAAGAATCGGCGTTACTTTAGACAAGTTCAAGCCGACCGATGTCAATTCCTTCAGGTACGCTTATGCGTTATCGCAAGAACAATGCGAGAAATTCGGTTTTTTTCTATCGTACCAAATCGATGTCTTTTTCCTTACGATTGTACTAATAAATAGAGAAATCGGTGCACGATCGTTGGTAGTCGTTGGTCATCTAAAATTACGCGAGTACATTCATTCGAGTCGTAGATACCGAGAATCAAAAAGCGAAGAACGAAACAAATAATAATAATAATAATAATAAAGAAAAAACGAATGGAAAGAAAAGGAGAAAAATATTACGGTATCATGTATATTTACCCGGCCACATTTCGATCGACTATCCGGGACCAATCATACTTTCTGACTTTGAAACAAACGCGTTCCCCAAGAAGCTACCGTTCAGTATGCCAGACATTCTTCGAGCAATCGCTTCGTTTAGCTGACTTTACTACGTAGAAAGGCACGGTTCGCATTCTCCCGTTTCCTCGGTTCTGTTTCACGCTTCCCGTCTCGGATCGGCGATGCACGATGTCGCGAAACCGTGCAGAGGAGGAAGACTTTTCGTAGCGGATACCAAGAAGACCACAGCCGAAGATGATATCAGAACGAAAGAGCAAACAGTGAGTTTAACCCTCGCACGGTGTGCTCAGGGTCAGATCGGACTCGTATGACGAACATACTTTAGTTTACTGCTATGTAGTTGAAACACGAATTTGCGAACATGGATTGGAGACGTCCGAGTGAATCCTGAATTCGCCAGGCGAGGATTGAGATTTCGGCTGAGCTTCGTAGGACAACGCAGCTGTAAAGACAACGCGAAAAGTCTTCTTCCTAGCAGCGAAATGGACACCGAGAGAACGACGCCGCTTCGTCGTCGTTTGAAAAGACGGGAGGACGATACGGATAGTTCGAATTACTTCGCAGGATGATCATTGGAACACTAATAACCTCTTTCTTCTACGCAGTCGACTAGTTCCCATTTTGTACGCAACTGAATTAATGAAAGCTGTGCATCCACGGGAGAAATCTGGTCGACCCTCGTGCACGGTTCAGAACAAAATGCAGACCTTCGTTCTCAATCATGCTTTTCGTTCCGGAAGAACTGTACGAGTCGACTAGGGACGCCGATGCGACAGTTCACACGCGCGCGTTACAATCAAGCTACAAATCGATTTCTTCCCCCGATTAGATATCGGCAGCCGGATTTTTATGCGTTCATAAAAACTCCGGATCGCAACAATCAGCCGGGCCGGCGCACGAGGGTCGACGCAAAAGGTTTTTGCTTGTCCTTCTCGCATCGATTGTACAAATTACACGTCTATCTAGTTGACGACTTAGCAGCGCGACACCTACTATTCCTCCGGAGCGTTCGTTTCATTTGAATTTTAGTCGAAACTCGATGAACCGGTATTCCTTTAAAACCAACCGCGATTGGAACGTCGCGTCGATACCTTGCGGACGCGTGAACGTGCGACAACATTGAACGCGAACGAACGAACAGACGTATAGAAAGGAACAGAAGAGAACGAACGCGAACGAGAAGAAACTAGCGAGCACCAAGCGACACAGAACGAGTACACAGGAATTGTTGGAGGGAAAATCGGCACGTTACGAATCGTCGATTCGTGGCGTTGTTGGTTAAAAGTCAGCGATCGCGTTTTCTTTTGGATATCAGACGACGATCAGTCTTTTCTTTCCGTTCCTCGCGGACGATTAGCGAAACGACGGCCGATTGTTTCGCGGGGGTGTGGGGGGAGCCATCCAACACTCGCGATCATTCGTGGAAAGCCGGGAAAGTGGAGAGAAAGGGTGGGAAACGGAGAAACTGATCGCAAGGAAATTCTACGGAACGCGACAGGAAAGAAGGAGTGGAAAAGACGAGCGAGGAAATCGGCCGAGAGAGAATGAGAGAGAGAGAGAGAGAGAGAGAGAGAGAGAAAGAGAGAGAGAGAGGAATACGATCTGTCGACGTCCGTTTCGAGCCTGGAGCAGTAGGATCGGTCGAAAAATATCTTCGCGCCGTATAGCATGGCTACACGTCAAGAATCGACCCCCAGAAAGTCGCTAGAAATCTTACGTTTAGAAAGTAGTTAGGCCGCGTAGCGAGAGACCGAACGAGAATTTCGTGAGAAATACAAATCGATCGGCGCGAGGAACGTAAATGAGATTTAGACGAACATGGAACAAAAAATAAGAAAAGAGAAAGAGATGAGAGAACGTGAAGAACTGTGAGGTATTTATATATACAAACATACCTATATACACGAGCAAATATATACAGGGATGAGTGTGCATATACATAACTCTCGCGAAAAAAACGTTTAAACTAGAATATTGATTGATGAGAAAAATTTGCATATAGCATAGTTTTATATAGCGTGCCATCTAGGCGTATAAGCGAATGATATGCATAAACAATTACTACGGTTATCGCTAACATATAAGATTATAAACAGAAAAAAAGAAGTATAACAAATTACGCAGTATAATCACTTATACCAGGGAAAGAAAGCGAGAGAAAGAGAGAGAGAGAGAGAGAGGGAGAGAATGAAACACACAGAAAAATACACTTACAGAAAGAAAGACAGAGCGAAAGAGAGAGAGAGAAAGAAAGAAAGAAAGACAGCGAGAAACGGAGAAATATAAATATTATATATCGTGCGCGTATAATGATTGAATTAGGAATACTTAAAAAGGACGTTGAGATGGGCTGCGTGGTAGGTTGAAAAATAGGGTGGGAGAGAAAGGGAAAGAGAGAGCAGAGAGAAAGAGAGGAAGCGAAAAAAAACACTAAAAGTTATTAACAAACAGAACATATTTTAAATAATTAATCGCCAAACGATAAGTTTTTAACTTTAAACTTCTAGCACGTAAGACCGAAATAATATACGAAATAGAAAAATATATATACTTATATATAAATACAAAAACATATATAAGTACATACATATAATATACATAATGATTGAAAGTCGACTCTAAAATTAAATGTAAACCGAAAGCATACTTATAAACAGCTGCGCGGGTATTAAACATCATGACTATTTGAAATACGATGGATCTCAAAAAGTTAGAAGGAATTTTAGGGCGCCAGTGAAACTTCGAGTAACTTTGCTGCTCGATTATTTGCCTCGATCGGTAGAACACAACAAAAATCCGGGACGCTTTTCTCGTCCTCGTTTTCGGAAGCTTTAGTTTCTTTTTTCCTTCTAGCGGAAACTTTTCTATCGGTACTTGTTACCTTATCGGGATCGTTAGAATCGTCCGACGTCACTCCTCTCAAGTAACCATTTAGCCAACTTTAACGAACGTAGAATATCATTATTGGCGGACCTGGCAGATATCCACTGTAGCACAGGGGCATAATATAATTATCACGAATCGAGAGATCGCGGAGCATATCGAATACAGGCGATTCAATTCGATCCGTACAAAGAAACGAAAACAGCCCTTCCGATAGCTCTCGGGAGGGAGACGCGGAACTGCATTTAAACCAATTGAACCAGTATTTTCGAAGCAGCATCTACGATACAGAATATATATACATATATATTGTGCCAACATTGAATCTTCCAAATCCATTTCCGAACACGAATCGACTATCGTAGCAAAAGACAATATTAGGATATAGAAGTGATTGTCTACTGATCAGTAAACGTGCGTAATCAATTTCTCAGCTGGGCTTTCGAACGATCGCCAGCCATAGTTCTCTTTGTCTTTATTTATTCGTGCTTCGTTGTTTCGTCTTGCATAGATTCGAGATTTCGTTTTGTCCGAGAGATTCGATAAAAAATTTTTGATCGATTTCTACGGCAGTGAGAGGAGAGTCTTTCGTTTCTCTCTTGTGGAGCGATCGACGTAAGAAAGCTAGGACTCGATGGGAGTGGCTCGGTTCCTGCAAATTGTAATGTGCCCCTTCGGCGCCTGCTCGGAGTGCAACAGTTGGTTAACAAGTGGTTCCTTCGTACAAAATGGTAGCGAGACTCGTTCGAATCGCCGGACGAGGTAAATCCTGAAGCCTTTTTAAGATCAAGTCGTAATCGAACGTTTTCAAATCGTGACACGATGGGAATTCCTTGTTGACGTTCCTTTCCAGTTGCAGTTGCAAAATGCGAGTGAACTGTTGAATATACTCGGCGTCGCGGACGTTTACGTTTCCGAGACATTTTTCGATTTTCTTGTTCCTGGGAACGCCTCCTACAAACGAATCGCGCGGAATTAGTCGAGAATAAAAAGACTCGGTACCTCGGCGTACTGAAACTATTAACGAGGAAGCTTGAAATTTGATTTACGAATACCAAGACAGATTTTAGTGCGTGCATCCGTTAGCGGAAGAGATGATTAACACTCCGATTAACGCTACAACAATGTGATCCTATTATCTCAATGAACCCGCCGCGCGAACGAAAACATCGATTACTTCAACAATTTTCGTCGATCAAATTGGCAAACCTGAACTCGATTCGTCACCTCGATCGTTTCTCGCTTGACTTTCGGGACACGCAGCTTTTCGCGATTTCCTTGTACCTTTGTTGCGGACTGGTAGAAAGAGAGATTAGCCGAGAAAACTAATTCTGGAAAGTTGTTACCGTGTGCAAACGGAAGATTCCTAGAGAGTTCTATACGCGAGAGGAATATCGGTGCGACTTAAGAACTCGATTGCTTTGATGACTAAGACACTAAACAAGGGGTTGAGATCTTTTCAAGTGCCGTTGCAACTAATTGCTTGGTGGTTTTTCTGAACCGACGACAGTTGTGAGAGACGCGTAAGACAAAGAGAATAGGTAAGAGTTAGTGATCGTCTAAAGATGGAGGAGAATAGTCACGCCCAGGCCATACCGTCCAGAAAAAGAAAAGAAAAGAAAGAAAGATGTGGAATTTCGTTGCACGTTTTCCCAATAGTTTTCTAACGCTTGCCAAGTTTTAAATGTGCTTAGCGCGTAAACAATATTCGTGCGAATTATTATGCGTAGATCGATTTTCACTAGCTTCATTCTCAGAGAATCGCGTGGCAGGCTTCCGAACGATGCGAAAACGAACGTGTTTGCGATTGCGTGTGTCGAACAACTGTCGTCCGTTAAACTAAACAAACAAACAAACAAAAAAAAAAAGAAGAAAAGACGAGAAATAAAATAATAAAGAAGTTTTCTATATCACAAAAGCGTGCAACTTATTTTGAGACTGATTTATACACAACTCGCTCTTTGAGATCTCGATAACAGTGCAATTAAAAGTCTTGCGAGGTCTGCGAATCTAGTCGGAGATCATGAGAAAGTGCAAGAAGAGAATCTGTAGTAGTTTCTAGTCAAAATCGTTTTTCGATCGCGATCGATGTTGCAACCGTACCAAAGGTGACGCGAATGGAATGTGTTTCTAATTTTAAATCGGAAACAACAGGTATGGTGTAACGGTAGTCAAATGTTCGTGGGGAGGGGAATTGCGTGTTGAAAAGTTGTTCGCCGACGTTGAAACGTGCTAATTCGATCGGTTTTACTTCGTGAAATTAGAGACGACGAAGGAGGAAAGAACTAAGGAGCGAGTAGGCGCAGGATAATCATTTCTTTCTAATTTTTTTGTTCTTCTTCCGGGGGAGAGGCAATAGAACGAGAAACGACGATTTAGCGCGTTTTAAGCTTTCCGGGTCTTCGTTCTTAGGGAGGCGCACACAAACGACTGCTGGCAGAATCTCTTCACCTCGTCGAGCAAATAATTCGATCGACGATGTCGAGCATGACGTTTCACTCGCGTTCTCGGGTTAAGGCTCGTTTTCGATCGGTGAATCATTCCGAGGACGACTTGACTGCATCCCGTGCTCGAGGCTAAAGAATGTAGAATTTTTTAACTGTACTTACGACTATAACCTAGCCTGTATATTTTTACATATTAAACATAGGGAACGAATTAAGATTTTACGCAACAGGCGCGCGAACGCGAACCGAAATACATGCTGGATATGATGCAGAAGATTAAAAAAAGACATAGCAAAAAGCACACGTAAAACAAGAGAATATGAAAAACGGAAGTACGTACACACGTATACACGCGTATACACGCGTATACCTCGATATTTAAAAAAAAAGAAAACGAAACAAAAAAGAAAGGAACAAAACGGAACAAATTGAGGACACCCGCGTAACACATACACACATTTGTACACGTACTAGACGTACGCATACACACATTGACACGCAGCAACACATCCACGAAACGCGCACGCACGCAAATTGAAGATATCCTCCTGCCTTCAGAGAAGGGATAATATAATACAGAATCGTGAGGAAAAAAAATTGAAATCAGTTTTATTGTTGATTTCGGAGTGGTATACAATAAAATTTTGTAATCGCCGGCCCTGGCCGTACTTTCGCGTCTGGGGCCCGAAAAAACGTTGCGTAGTATAATCAAACACCGATATACAATGCAAGTTTCTCCTCGGCCGCAATCGCGGGCCTCGAGGTCTTCGGGATCGCCGGAAGTAGAGTATACATTTTCTTCGCGCGCGCGCGCGCGCGGCTAGACAAACGCGCGGCGAACTTCATGGTCCAGATGATGATGCTTTGCGACTCCGAGGACTGGTCGATGTCCGTCCGAACGGGCCCGAAAGGATCTGTAAATAAAATTGCAAAACACGACACGGAGTGTGCGCACACGCCGGTGCACACGCAATGTCCTACGTAGCGAAGTACTAAACTATATAGTGCATGAAAATAATAAGAAACAAAAAAATTAACGTTCGTTGCACGGGTGGGACGTTCTCGAAAACGCCCCTCTCCCTTTTTCCCCTTGACGACGAAATCTCGCCCTCGAATGGAAACGCTGTTAGACGCGCGGCCAATTTCTCGCGTGGACATGTCCGGGACGTATCCAAAATCAGCTTCGACCAGTTTTCTAGCTTTCAACGAACCAAGCTTTCCGTTTCCGATTCAGTTTCGGTCTTGCGACTCGTGTGCATAGAAAATTATTGTTTCAGTCTCGTCCACGCGCACGAGCCCATTTGAAAACTCGAGCAAGGCAACGCGTTCACACGATGGTTTACGATGCTCCACTGACAAAACACGCGAGAAAGATTTAGTTGTAATTGAAATGATCGTGTGATACAGATACAATCTTCATTCACGTTTTGGTCACACCGGGATGTGCTTTTAGAAAGGTCGACAACGGTGAACTGAGGCGGAATTAGCGAGACGGAGAACTAGAATTGTGGTGTGTGTTAGCCGAGAATTTGACTAGCCGAGTGGATTTTCCCCGTGCATTGTCCAACGATTGGAAAATCTGACGAACGTTGCGCGAGCTACTTATTGTAAGTACGACAGTATTAATCCTTGCTGACGACGTAATGTAAAGTTACCTTGATGAGTTGGTCGCGTCGTAAATCGATTATTGCGAATACTATTATTAATATTATTATTATTGACCATTGATTATCACTAGTACGGTTATTATTATTACTATTACTATTATTATTGTATTGTCACAGTATTGACGACACTACCAATTATGCTTGTCGGAGAATATTATTGTATCGAAAGAGATCGAAAGAGAGGGAAAGCAAGAGAGAAAGAAAAGGGAGAGAGAGAGAGAGAGAGAGAGAGAAATGTGCTGCGATGGCGTAAAACGTGGCAGATGTTAATTGCATGCGAACGAGAGGTTCTTTGCGAGCGAGGCGAAAGAAAGGATAGCCGTGAAAAACAACGAGGCCAAAAAGAGAGAACAGTGGGAACGGAAAACAAAGGCAGCGTAGATAAGAAGTAATTTATAACGATAGTATGATAAGCGAGGGGGAGAGTTTTAGCATATCAACGCGATAAATTTTACGGAGGCATACGCGGTTATAGAAAATATTTCGATAATGTATATGTATTTAGGAGGGTGGAGAATCGAGCGAGAGGGTTGATGCGATTACTGAGGCTTCGGGGACGATATATCGAGTGGAAAGCAAACGACGCACCGTCGGAAATATTGTATTCATTAATTTCACGACGATTAGACAAATTTCGGAGCGCGTCAGGCAAGACAACGAGGCGAGAGACTCGCCTGTATCGCGATAATCTAAAATGTAATAGTAATTCGAACAGTTATCCTTGACGTTGGACGTTCAGGATACGTTGTCTCCGTAGCCACGGTGCAGCAGCTAATTAAATTTTTAAACAAAAAAAGAGTAACGAACGCGAAGAACGGCGAATGATTGCGGTGTTACGAATGTTAAATAGTTTCGCGGCAGGTGCGAGATAAAAGTTATATCGGATTGCGCGTCGTGATTGATTGATCGTTGACGCGTACCGTCTCAAAATATTCGTTCCAGGTTGCGGGTGGGGGGATTCAGTCGTTTCTACTAGCGATAGAATTGTTATGTTATAGAAGTCTCTATGAACGAAAAAAAAGGAAAATGAAAGAAAAGAAGAAGCGTAAACAAAATGAAACAGTGAGGGCGAGAATGGTGGTGCGAGGGAAAGGGAGAGAAGGGAGATCGATCCGTAGAGGTTGAGCGACACGGATGAAAATTTCGGCGAAACTTCTGGGAAACAGCACGAACGGAAAATATGCCAGTTTGGATTATTATTTTCATAAGGAACGTGTAATATAAATATGTAATGTATATCAATATGACGAATTAACGACATCATCGCGATTATGGTCACGACGGTGGTTAATATTATTATTATTACTATTATTATGGTTATCGATTATGATTATTATGGGATGACGATTATTATTATTATACCAAAAGAACTAATACATTACATAAAATAAAGGTAATTATACTTAACACTTATGTTAGAAAGCTAGATACATACATTCAAGCAAGCGAGAAAAATAAACTATAAAATTACACACACACTGACACAAAGTCTGGTTGACATGAACTAACGTCGTACATTTATATATCAAGATTAGAACACGGTGACGTGTGTGAGAAGCAAGAGGAAAGAAAGAGAGAGAGAGAGAGAGAGATTGAAAGAGAGAGAAAGAGAGATAGAGAAAGCAAGAAATCGAGTGAGAGAGTGTGAACGAAAGGAAGAGAGCGAGAGAGAGAGAGAGAGAGAGAGAGAGAGAGAATTTTTTAGCGTACTTCGAGGGAACCTACATTTCGTTGAGGATCGTGAAGAATAGTCTTTTATCTCGTTGACAAGGTTGCTTTTGTTTCCGGATTATTAATGAGCAACCGTTTCTCCGGAAACGTGTCCGTGTACTCTCCTCCGATTAAGGAAATATATTAACAATGATCGCTCCACGCGCGATTTGATTTAACCTGGACAAAACGCAAAGCCTAGAGTAAAAAAGCGAACTATTAAAATGGAAATTGCACTATAAAAATTTCATGAATCGGTAGACGAAGGAGGGTTCCTCGACGTTCGTATTTTCACGCCACAGACGTGTTCCCATATTCGACGAGTAGTTCTCTATTCTTGGTTTTTGTCTCTTTGTTTCCATTCTGTTAACGAAAAGAAAAAATACGCCGAGCCGAAAAGTTCTTTGTACGACGTACCTTATCCCATTTGGAGCTCGCATACAGACTATACATATAATTAGCTATAACAGTCATGGCCATTAGCAGAGGAAATGTACCATTCAGATAGTTTATCATTAAAGAAAAAAAAAGAACGGTAATCATGATAGGTATATTAACGACATTATTTATATTATTACGCATATTATAAAAATAATTCATAACAAATACTAATCCTAGGGTGAAGTATTTCGAGGGGAAAAAAAAGTTCGAGAATATCGCGACCAAGACTGGCGCGAGGGCGGCGGCGCGCCATTTCGAACGAAATGGCGTCACCGGCAAAAAATTTGACAAACAAAGAAAATGAATAAACCGCCAATTACTTTAACTTCGACAGTACTATTATTTGTATATGCCGAACGATTATGCCGTTTTCAGCGCAACATATTTTGGCGATACTCTTTGGTGGTATAATTCATGGTGATCAATGTAGGGGAAAGGGGGGATTGATAACATGATCAACGGAAAATGGATGGGGACGGGAGAGAATGAAAGGAAAACAAACAAACGAACAAAATAAAAAGCAGAAGTTTCTATACTTTTTACGGAGATTGTTATAGATTAAGCGCACACTGATCAAGGCATTCGTCGCTCGGCAAAGCATAATAATATTATTAATATAAAATTTATAACAGAAATAAAATAAATGAAGTTAATAAATATGTACACTGTATAATAAACATTATTTCCTATTAATAAATAACAGTCTTTTTATTTAACCTTCTCAACGATCCCTCAATTACTCCTTATTCGCGATATAGTCAAATTCCTTCATGTTGTTGGAATTAGAAAATACAGACTGCCTTACACAAGCAATTAGATATTAGATTATTACAATTTAATCGATTAAGCGGTTTTTGTTAAGTTATACAGTGTATATTTTGCGTGGCACACATAAGTTGCAAATTCATATTATTAAGCACTCTGTACTTAATATTAATTAAGCAGTTGAAATATTTGATAAAAAAGAATAATTTCATTTATGATATCCACGAGATTTATTTACTTCTTACATTGATTTTATGTTCCCCTCAGTAACTAATACATTTTACAGAATCAAATGATATTGAAATTATTTTTATATCATTAACAATACGCACAAGTACAGATAATTTATTTTGTAATTTTTGTAAGCGCGAATTCATTCATATTTAAAAGAATTGACTAAATAATATTTAAATAGTATTTCAAACAAATAGCTCTAAGGATAAGGTGAATAGAATATAAAGTATTATTAACAGAATTATATATTTATAAATTACATACATAAATAAGAAAAATACATGAATAAATTAATTTGCTTATAGGTAGCTGAAGTATTTATGCAATAACGTTCGATCAATTCGATTAATCAAATAATCGTGAAATGGAGACATTGTAACTAAAACGCTATTCATGTTGCATGCAAAGATTCATTGGAATCGCAAAACAGAATAATTGCGTATTAAATACATACAGCGGTATTATTAAATAGAAACTCGATTGATCTCTCTGTACATTACAGGTTATTTCACTTCAGTTGTTTATGGCATAAGTTATCTCTTCTTTGCTAAAACTAAACATCAACTGGCAATTCAAATGATTTAACATACAAACATCGTATCAATATATTCCTTTGCCTATCTTGTCTCGTATTTCATCACATTATAATACAAATATCGAAACGAGTAACATCGTAAGTCACTGTTATACAGCATGTTACAACAAATTACCTTTAGCCGACTTCAATTGTACAAAGGCTTACAAGAAATCACTGAAACAGAATAACTATCTTCCAAAATTTGTTGGTCTAAAATACATTCAAATATTCGAATAGGTAGCAGGGAAATTACAATTCGATTGTAATACGGTTTTAATAAACATTGCTTAGTTTTCTTCTGTATAATATTCATAGTACGATAGAGTTTAAAATCTACGTAGAGAAATATAAAAAACTCTTTCCTTATGTACAAATCTGTATTTTTCTACATGAACATCGAATTATGTAGAGTTTCTAAGTCCTTTTCCCTTTCTACTTCGCGCTGTTTCTCTTTCCTGTACATTTCGTAGTCCTCATCGTCTGTAGGTAATTGGTGTCGGCAGAGTGGACACGAGTTCGTCTGAAAATAAGTGGGAGACCGATTTTACCGACTAGAGTATAGAATTTGTTTACAAAATCGGTAACGATGACTAGGAAAAATTGATACCTTGTCTAACCACGGGATTATGCACTCCTTATGGAAAATGTGTTTACAAGGCATGCGCTTCGCGGACATACCGTTTTCGAACTCTTTTAAACATACAGGACATTGCTTCGAATCGGAAGAACTGATTTGAACCTCCTCCAAGTTCTCGATGGCGGATTTCGAAGCAGGTGGTGGCAGCCTTGTCGTTTGCCCCAGTAAATCCCACATACCGAAATCTCGTAAAAGTCTAGCCATGTGTATCAAATGATTCGGTGTCTCGCCGTCTTCTAACGGTGTCCAACCCATTTCATCGAAGTAGTCAGACATTTTTTGCTGACGAAATTTTTGCTAACTTTACGCACACTTAATTTATCAATGTCTAATCACTGTTCGCACTTTCGATTAGAACTGTATACCGTAAGATTAATTCAAACACACGGAATTTCTTTAACCAGATTTCAGTGTATGTCTGTCACAGCAGCTAATGTTTGATATAGGAGTCTCAAAGCAGCTGTTCGTCAAACTTGGAATAATAATATACTAGATGTCTGCACTATAACAATACGACGCCAATAATTAATCTCGGAACTATTATGAACTTTGCCAATGTCGATTGGAAAATAAACTATATTATCAGTCGTAGGTATGTAGAAGCAAATTATGATGAAGATTTTGAAATTGTTGAAAATTTATACTTGTTACGAATTTCTTAACTGTAATCTTATTTTGTTGTAGATGAGATATAAGGGTTAAAACATTAATAATTCTTATGTCCCTGGTATGACATTACCAATTTGATATTTTACCACTGATTGCAACGTCCTCTTCTCATACATCACAGTTAAGTGAGTAACTGTTCAAATTAGCATATTGATAACCAAACCAAATGTGTGTGAGAATGAAATGTGAATGAAAAGTTTAATTAAGAAGGTAAGGCAGACAAGTAACTTTACAGATTCAGCAGGTCGGTATCTGACCGTACAGATTTTGTTACAGAAATGGTATTACCCAAAGATGCGTAGCTGTTTGATAAATACGAGATGGAGCCATCGGCGTTTTTTATTAGGAATGAAACAGAAACTCGATTCAAAATTTGAATTCAATTTCAAATAGAAATATTCTCCGGATCGAGAAATGCAGTGACATTTTCTTATAATTTTTGAACCATTACAGATATTGCAATGAAATTTTCGCTATAAATATTTACAACATAATCATTCTTAAGAGGTAGACTCTGTAGAGACGCGATAAAGATAGATGACACAATTATCGACAAAATGAGACGAAAATATGGGTTTACGGACTCACACTTGATTATTTTACATCAGCATCTTTTCCGCTGTTTAATGGTATCATTTGAAAGAGGGAAGTTCAGTATAGTCTGTGAATGTCAGACTTTCATCAAAAAAAGCTCATCCAATGGGATAATCACAATCCAAGCTAGCATCTGCTTCCGATTTCACGTCGATAATCCTTCTACTTAGGCGCCACCTTATAAGCACCAGTGTAAGTAAGCTTATCAATTTTTCTGCTCTACATTATCGATATCGTGAATTCTGAATTCACAAAACTCTCCAAATTTTTATCCTTGTATGAAAATATTTCTCGGTGGAAAGTAACTCATTCGGAAGGAGAATGTTTAATAGCACAAAAAATGCTTGGATTCCATGACTTTGGCATCATCAATTTTTACCTTACTTTCTAAGATTTATATTACCAAATATCTGTACAATATCCTTAAATCATGAGTTATGCGCACTGCTTTGAACCTTCCTCTTTCGAATGACTCATTTTCCATTGAAAAATATTCTCATACAAGAACAAAAACTTAGGAAGCGTAAACTCATCATTTTGTCGGTAAATGTGTCCTCTACTTTTATCGCATCGCTACGGAGTCTACTCCCTTAAACCGCCGATGCTTCAAAGTTTTACGTATTTCGAGTTCCGTTAGCTGTTTTGAGTAATAATTTATTTGGTAAAATAGTTAAGGGATTTTTTTCAACATTGTTGGCAAAAGGAATTGTTAGAAATATAAAACAATTAATGAAAACATTCATAATTTAAATGTTACTGTATATCTCTAATTCGATTAGTTTATTTTTAAAAATTATGATAAAATAGTAAAGAGCACCCCTACAGGACTGCTGGCAAAAGGAATTATTAGAATAAATGTTGAAGAAATAAAAGCAATCAATTTATCGATAGAACTTTTTCGAGATAATAATTCATCAAAACATTCATGTTTTAAAATTGTCTTGATATCTTTACTCTTAGCAGCTACTGTTAATAACAGAGTAAATAATAAAATAGTCGAGGGAATGCTTGACAACATCGCTGATAAGTGTGAATTTGGCTACATCATTTGAAAACCATTTTGAAATTGTTTCTAAACATTTCAAAAGAATTTAATACGATATGGGCTGTACCAACTAAAACGTGATAATTTATATGTATATTATTTACGGCTAATTTACAGCACTCTCAAGTACATACATATAATAATAAAAGAATTGTGCTAATGCAATATGTAAACTTTATCATTATCGAAAAATAGTATCGAAGACATAATATTTAATTCAACAATCTCAACATTCTTAAATTTTTTGTGGCTAGTGGATTAAAATAGGTTTTTACATTAAGAGAAAAACCTTTCATTTAATAACATTATTGATTAAAATTTTTGTAATGTCTACATAGTTGTTTATATATGTGGAGAAAACATCATGCACAATCAACTTTTTTTTTCTAGATGGGCAAAGATTCCTGCTAATAATACAATAATTGTAATATCCTCTACTTTTAATGATATAATTAATCAAATTAATGTCGCATCGTATGAATTTATGGCTTCCAAATCATAAAATAAGCGTTAATGTAAGTGATATATGTATAATATACAGAATACTCGATCCTCATTGACTTTTCTGCTTAGTTTTGGGGGACTTTAGAGCCTCCTTACCATATCTTGTCGCGCTCAGCGTTACCGGTAGCTCGCAAAAAATAGGCACGCTAGCAAGACACAAATATTTTATATACATAATTAAATAGTCGGAATTTTAATTACAAAAATTGTAATTAAAAAATACATGAATTAAAAATTTAATATATATAAAAACTTAAACATGGATTTTCAAACACGTCAGCGAATAGCAACATAATTGTTTAATATAAATGCTAAATCTGTGCCGTCGTCGAAAAGGTAGAAAAAATCTAAAAACTGTCAACGCTGTGAATTTAGCAACCTCAGGCACACACTTTTCTCTGTTACAGTCAGATATAATTCACTAATCGACCGTTTTATTTAGGTATAATCCACTATCGTATCACAGCATTTTCTACAAAGTCGATATTTCAGACCTAGAAATAAGAAAAAATCAGTATATGATTGTACAAAAATGGTGTACGTCATCACTGTCGGATGGCGCCACGATTAACTTTTCTGAACTCTGACGAATTTATCATTTGCAGCTTAGAATTAGTATTATACATATTTATCATACCTATATCTATTTTTAAATGTAGCCAAGCAAAAGCAACAATTATCAACAGCTTGTCATGTGCTTTATTTAACAAAAATGATTCATATTATGCATTTATAAAAAAATTAAGTGAAATGTGAAACAGTTGTAAGATTAAGAAAATTTAGGAATATTAATATATTACTTCTAACTTATGGAAATTATTGTTTCTTGTCTCTTGCAATTGGTACAGAAACATTTTAGCTAATCATACCTATACTCGAAATTATACAGGATGCATCAAAATTATGGTAACTCCGGGAAATGAGGGGTTTCGGAGGTCATGTGAAGTAACTTCTTCCGTAAAAAAAATGCAATCCGTGGCTTTGTTTACGAGTTATTAATGAAAAACAGGGGCCAGTGACAGGCGAGCGAGGGAATTTTGAACGTGCTGCAGCGAAGTCGTACCAGCGAGCGGAATCCTGCTTCGAACCTCAGGCATCGAACCGCGTTCCAAGAAATGGACAAGTCCCTGAGCGGGAAATTTTTGGAATTGTTTTTATTACGTGACAGTGATAATTTTAAGAAAAGTACTGTTCATCCTTATTTCAGAATGTCTGAAGAATAAACACTAATTTTTCGGACCCGATATAGTAAGTAGTTTAACCGTGATAGCTGTTTTAATTTTTTGGTACGCATGATACCTAGCGTGTGCCATATGAAATTTTTATGCGATGTGAACAGTAAAGATTAACAATAAGTAACCCCGTCGACGAACGTAAATGATAATTTCGGATCCGAACAGAATTTAGCGAATAATTCGCGAAGCTATTTTATTGATAAATAACCCCGTTAAAGGATGTGAAGGATTTCTTCGTTTGAGAAATATTATTAATAAGAAACTCACGCATTTAGTTGAGAGTGCATTTGCTGTTCTGAAATGTGGGTCACGAGTCATGATGTTGGTGCACTGACCTCGCGCAATGTTGAGATGGTCCCAGTTTGATGGTCGCAGCGAGCAAGGGATGCGATCGGAGGAACTTCAGATATGAATGGTCAAGGTTATGTCAAGGTTATGTGCAACCTACACATTATTCCACTGCACTGTCACTAAACACTCATGACTTATTCAATAATATCCAATCTTATCCGCGAAAGTCCCTCCGGTCGCATCCCTTGGTCGGTACGACCATCAAACTGGGATCATCTCAACATTGTCCCACAGTAGTGTTCGTCTGCATATACATATAATATCTGCATTGCTCTATAGAAAAATCTGGCGATTTTCAGATATTCCAAGTTTAGGAATTTGATGTAGCTAGAACTCTGCGCCTATATTTACCCATTTTTTAATAACTAAATCTTACGCATTCTTAATAACTATAAACGAAAAATTTATAACTTTTTCACGATACGAAAGATCTTGATTTTCCACTGATTATTTTCTAAGTGTTGCAAGTTTTGGCAACTTGTTAAGCATTGCACAAAATGCTATGTTTAGTATATGTCTATACATTATACTGAACGAAGTGAACCTATTTACTTTTATGACATGCCGTACAAAACATTTTCTGTTCTTGCTACTATACCTTATATTAATATAAAAATTGGAAGAAATCTAAAAAATTCAATCTTGCAATTTTTAAAAGACAGCACAGACGAGTTACGTTTAATGCCCGGTACGATTAGTGTAAAATTCGTCTGTGTTATTACAATGTGGTTTTGTGTTTATAAAACGACATTTCCTCACATGAAAGATCGAGAGGAAACTTTAACGTTATAATATTTTTCATAGTACAATGTTTTATTTATTTCATTTTATTATTTCAATCTAACATAAATATCGTCGGAAATTATTCAATACATCAAACTACCCATGAAAATCATAAAACTGTTTTCCAAATGAGAGTGTGTACTCATTAAAACAATACGACACGTGCATACTGTACAGATAGATTATAATACTTTCTTTGAAATTATTGGTCTATTCTATCGAATAAGTAGGAAGTCAAATAAATATGAAAACGAACATCTGGTCATAGTTCTTCATAAATTTACAATCTTGTTATTTCGTATTATTATATTGTGAAAGAATGAAAATAATATCATATTATTATCAATCGACATTATATTTTAGATAACATACTCTTGTTTTAAATACACAGGCATCTAGAATACTAAGGACACCTTCAAATGTTTACATTTTGAACAGGCTAGTAATCGTCTTCTGTTTTTAAATTCAGTAGATCGATGAACAGTATACATCGCATATTAACGTACAACGGTACAATCAAAATATCAGCGTTGTCAATTAGTGTGAAAACTACTTTTCGGAAAGGGTCGCAATATTTAAAACGTAACAAAGTTGAAAAAAGCTGTGTAAGTAAAATATGTTTATATTCTGTTTGTAAATTATTATAAAAGATGGAATTTATTGGTATTTTCAAGGTAACAAAAATGGTTCTACCACTTGAAATATCCAATACTGGGTATATGTATCGAAACTGGTTGTCATGGAAGAGATGTTTCCTGGATCATATGCATCGCCATGATTATGTTAAAAATACGGAAACTACTAAAATTAATTTTCTACGAAAACAAATAGGATCAGATGCTCTAGATTATAAAGAAGTTTATAATATATTATATAACTCTCATACACGTAATCTTTCTAATTTCTTAAATGCTCTTGATGACTTTTTTCATAGTATGAAAAATGAACTTTTAGAACGATTTAACTTTTTCACTAGATCTTTGCGTAAAGATGAAACACTTCAACACTTTATCCTTGATTTAAAAGTATGTTGGATCTATAAATTTTTGTATTTTCTTTTTCAAATCACTAAAGAAATATTTTTATGTCATCTTTTAATATTTTAGGAGAAAGCAAGCACTTGTAATTTTGGAAACCAAACTGAAAGTCTAATCAGAGATAAAGTAATAGCAAGCATAGATGACGGAGAATTTCGAAGTAATCTGTTTTGCATGCTAAACCTTGAATTGAAAACATTAGAGAAAATTTGTATAGAATATGATAAACTACAAGAAGCTAGTGCGAAAAATAATCTTAGTATTGCTATTAGAGAGAATAATAACAGTGCTAATAATGAAAAGATTATTAAAAATGTAGCTAGGAATCGAATAGAAACTAAAACTGTACATAGTGATAATATATTAGTAATTGATGTTTTCAATGTTAATGACATAAACTTACCTGATCAGAAACAATACTTAAATAAGAAAGTAAATACTGTTTCTCGACAAAATTTTAATACTGATGATCAAACCAAAACAAATTTTACAAATGGTAATAAAAACAGCAATGTTACAACTAGTAGAACAAATACTAACATGGAACAAATATAATATTACAGGTACATCATACAAAAGAAGTTGTTGGAAATGTAATGATAAACATGGTCCAAGATGTTGTCCTGCTTGGAAAAATAAATGTGATAAATGTGGTGAACGTAATCATTTCAGTTACTGTTGTCAAATGAAAACTTCAAAACATGAGGACAACCCCATAAATGTATGTAGAACTTTTTTTACATTACAACTTTACTATATTTTATCCTCATTATAATCGTGATTATACTAAACGTTATATTAACTTTAGTTCATAACATTCAACTCCGACAGCATTCTACGAGAAAATAAATTAAAGGTAGAAAATAAACATCCATCTCTAGTACTTGAATTATTGTTTGTATATGCTTATTTATATTCTTCTTTCTTTTTAACATTAGCCAACTCCTGCAAACCCCTATAACAACGATATACCAGTAGCTATTGAAACTTGGTATCCAATAGAACCTGTTGTGGTACTGTTTTATAATATTTCAATTTTTATGAAATTAAAGGTGAGTGTACTTACACTTAAACAAGAATTTATTTTTTACAGGTTCCTAGTGCCCCAGAGATTTATGAAAATGAGTATGAAAGATATCCAAATTTACATGATGTGGCAAGTGTTCAAGAAATTGTGGTAAGTTCTAACTTATTTTTCAAATAAGTGGAGCAGTAGAAGAGATCTGAGCTACTTGACTAATTCTTAACATGTCTACTTTTCGTAAATGAACCATTTTAAATGAATCTAAATCGCAATTTTTATTATATTTAGATTAATAGTAACTCTAAGTAAAAAAAATCTTGTCTGTGGGGTTAGCTAATTTGACATATGATTTTAAGTATTTTAAGAAATTTTAATTACTTTTTGGAAATGAACTTTCTAACTGACTCATTGATTTTTGAAGGATATATTTTCTTGGACTTATTTATACTTTTAGATGCTCATTTCTTAATCAAGTAATCGATGTTTTTAACATGTTAAGAACTGCATGCGTTAAACATCCGCGTATTAAATAAAATAAAATACGGTAAGAGTCCTACTCCTGCACATCTCCAGGTCGCAGCTTGATCCGTTAGTGAGGTTCGATTTAAAAATTTTCTTTGCTCTGATTGGTTGACGATTCATTGCTTAGACAGGATCAACTGCGGATTGGATGACCAGTAAAACGGGGGGGATGTGCGCTCCAGTTTAGGAAGTAAAAATTATTGTACCATAAACTGTAATCACTATAACATATTTTCACATAATATTTATGGAAAAATATTACGTAGTTTTTTGTGAACAATAATTTGTGAATAGTCAGAAGAAAAACATTTACTTACCATTTATGTTTTTGGATTTTTATTCTTACCGACAACGCGAGTTTGACTCATTAAGTGGCAAACTAGTCATTTATAGATTTAAATACTGTACAAATCTATAGTATAATAACTCTATTCTATTAATTTTTTAAATGAATTTCAACGTGTCTGTAAAAAGTAGTACGTCAAAGCTATTTTTAAACATCGTTTAAACATATCTAAATGTTTAGAATATTATAAAAAGATATACCAGCGTATTTGAAAGATTTTACAGAAATTACTCCAATCTTTTACAATTGAAGCTGGAAAAGTTCTTAAATTTAGAAATTTGTCTCTTTTACACAATGAAATCATTAAAATAGAAAAAAGATTTTTGGATTCGTGTTTACCGCATCTATAACAATTAAAGCAGTAATGTATTTAAAGAGAATTAGTCAATTAGTCCCAGTCTTTTCAAATGTATCATGTGCAGAGTTTCCCGTAGTATATGGGGCCCATTTCAGGAGTAAATTCTACACAGGAAAACAATAAAAAAGGTTCATATAAACATATGTTCTGTTCGACTTCGTCTTCAAGTTAAGGCGAAGATTGTGAGTAAATATAATACGTTAAGAAAGAAACTCGTCGTAATAGAAAAACAGACATATATTTACATAGACTTTTTTTATTGGTTTGTATATAATACTGATTTCTTAATAGTAGCTTATACAAAATATGAAACAACACTATTTTCTTTGTATTATTGGATAATAATTCACACGAATTTTATTAAATATTATCAATAAAATTTATTGACTTTCAAACATGTAGCCAGTGTATCCTGAAGCAGATCCACAAAATACAGCAACTGGAAGTAAACAGCGTAAGACACGTTGGAATTCAGACTTGGATCCATGTTCAATATTTTAATAACAGCTAATTAATAATGACTACTATTTTGATTTTGTATAAAACTTTTTATTAAGTATATTTTAAAATTATGGACTAAGATAGATGTAAAAAAGAAAAATACTTAAGTCTGTCTGTAAATAAAGATTATTAGTAACAAGAAAAAATTGACTCATAATGTTATATCATATCATATAAAATTATATCAGATCAATTTCAATTTTAGTATACGTTATCATCATATTACACATTAAATTAAAATCGATCGTTATAGTTATTTAAAAGAAACAACGGACACATTAAATGTACATTATTTTTCATTTCTGATTAAGTTTACGACGTTTGTTTATTAAGAATTAAGTGCTAATATTTGAATATGTTTACGTACAATTATTTTATTTTACTTTTACGTTATTATAAGTAATCCGATCTACGTTAATTGTTTTATATCACGAAAGGTATGTGTCCAAAAATTGTTTACATAATTTGTGAAATTATAATCATACGTCAATGCAATGATTGAATTGCGAAAAGTGGAGCACGGATGCAAACTTCAACATTCCCTAGTGAATGTGGACGTTCACTCTATTTTCTCCGATAAAACTGACATCGTCTGTCGCCGCATCACTTGTTGCATTGTCCTGGAAATAATGAGAATGTACTGTATAAACCTCTAGTAATGTATATGATTGCGACACACATATCACGCGCGTGTGTATAAGATCGCGATGTCTTTGTTCACATGCACATAGCACGACACTTAAAACTGGGGTAGCCGGTTCATTGACGTTCAAGCGAAACAAGTTTTTGGTGAATGCGCCACGATTATAAAATTATCCAGTTAATTTGGTTCGAATGTTAGAAACTATGTTACAGGGATATTCGTTTCAAATTGGGAATCTCTGTGCAGTTATAACAAAGAGGGGTGGGAGAACTCTAATACACTAGACGAATTTAAGAACATCGACATATTTTAGATTCTATAAATTATGCAATTTTTTATTCATTTAACATTCGAACGGCGAACCTTCTTGACAAAAATATAACCGAATATGCTTAGGATCATACATAATTTTATTTATCAATTTTTTAATTATTTCAATTATATTAACTCCAATTATTTTAATTGCTTCTTCAAGATGCACTAGTTTTTCTATTGATTTTAACGAAATGTGTGGAAATTTAAATTCATTATCAAAACTAGATTCAAATAACAAGATTTATACTTGGGGTTCAAATGGACCTGATACCAACCGTTCGAGTGTTATAGGAAAGCAGATATCTTACTCCTGTCGCAGGTTAATAACGACAATAATATTTTCTAGTAATTTTCTATATTTGAGGTGCTCGCGCATGTTTTTCTAAATAATTTCTAATCTCTTATATTCTATATGTCCAATCCCTTATATTTCATTTTTGATATGTTAAATGATTTTGGACATAATTAATGACTATAGCAGTCAATGTTACGAATTTAAGTGGTCAAAAAGGTCAATCAATCGTGTAATATTAGTTTCGTAAGTCACCTATAGGTTGATGTCGGTGTCCAAAATTGGAAAATATAAAACGATATGGAGAAATTTAAATGAAGTAATCGAAAATATTTTGCTTGCAACAATAAGAATTTGTATGAAGAATCGTAGAGAAATAAAAGGAAATATCAAAAAATAGAAATGTGCTTCTTAATTACAAAGAACAGATTAGCTAGTGGCTAGAATTGTTGGTGCTTCAGTAACTAGTAAAGGAATGCCACGAGTAAGACATAAAGAGTTATAGACATTGAGAGACAGAATTAAAATTTCGCTTGTAGAATATATGCAGAATATATGTCACAGAAATCGTTAAACAATTAAGCATGCTGTGACAAAATATTCTTTTTGTATGAATTTGTATCTCAAATGTATATTTAGTTCACTAGAAAAGTCCCGTTTACATAAAAATGAAAGGCATCGCACCATGATATAGTACAATTCAACTTTTCACAGTTTATTATAATTGAAATATAATTAACGGTTTATAACATGACGAATACACTTTAATGAATACATTCGAACACATTTTATGTATTAACTGCTTTAACTCTAACTTTTATTTTTGTAGAAAAGAAGAAATATGAAGCGGTTTCTAGAGATCAATTATTTCTCGTAAATACAATTTCTGTTCAAGAATTTTATTGTGTTGTATTACATCATTATATATTTCTGCAATAATCTTCAGTATTTCATGACATTTTGTCAAAAGTTTTAAAAATAGCACTTAAAAGAATAACTCACATATTACCTTGAGCGATTATCAAATACTAATAAAAATATTATAAATTATATGATTATTATTTGATCGAAATTATAAATAGTACTGTCACGATAATAAAGGTACAAGAAAATACTATGTAGCGTTTAGTATTTGTTCACAACAAATACTAAAATGCCTGTGCATTAATTTTTTGTGCGATTTCTGAATTAAGCTGGGTCAGTTGAAATCCGGAATCTAGGACACACCTTAAACCATAAAATTCATAAAAATTCTCTGTGAAACGGAGATAGGATCAGTGAACAATTTCGAAAAGTTTTAATGAAACCCATGTATCAAAATGGATCGCAAATAATAACCACTGACGTTAACAGTTTTACTACGTGATTATAAAGTGGTATTATCCTCTTTCATTAATCATGTAGTCTGGTTTCATACTTTTGATACATTACCCTATTTTACATGCAGTGCATATATTGCTCCACTTTTTCCTTGCAGAAGTACTATTCGTAAAGTAGAATCGTTCGACTGTAACCGTTTTGTTGCCTGTTTCTTGGCAATCAGCACGTTCATGGAAAATTAATGGTAGGTACATGTTTAATTGATCTACCGACAATCGTCTTTTACCTGCGGTGGATATTGTTCGGCATTTTCCGCGTTGATCCGCATCTCACAGAGAATACATTTGCAACTTGATCCGCTTATCTTTCGTCACTATTAGCGACATCTATTAGACGCAAATGTGACCGATATGGACGTCTCCACAACTGGCCTTTATCGAAATGGTCACTATTGTGGTATGTTGCTGTCTAAAAGTGACATATGATTGCGTCGTGACCCTGACAATTGCAGCATGTCGTATCAGTCGTTTTTTTTCCTTTGTTCCCTCTGACGGTCGTACTTGAATAGAATCTGGATTGATAGTTGAATACAAAAGATGCTAAATTTTCCAACATTTCAAATCAGTTGGACGATTCAGACAACAATAAGGAATCTTTCCTCGCCAGTATCTAGCACAGTTGATTAATTCGGTAGTTTAATTACTTCTTAAAGACAGATTAAAATTATCTTAGTTAAACAAATTTTATATTGTACTCCCATTAACTAAAATGGTATAACAAAGCTTCCAGAAATACTCATGTGCCGTTATAAAGTTATAGACATTTCAGTCATATGTTTTTTATAAGACTTTAGTATAAAATGCGAGTATTATAAAGTGAGTGTTATAATGTAATAATATAAAAATATTATCAATAATATCAGTAATTACGGTAGTAATTTGACAAAGTAGAAACGGCAAGTCATAGTCAAACACATTAACAGATCTGATTTAATATTGTGCATACTTTAAGTTTCAATCTTCAATTCTTTTAAAATTAAAGTTTGTAGTAGTCAGTTCTAAATTATAATAAAATTTGTCTTTAATAGCATATTTAAACAAATATTATTGTTAAATGATATATATTGAATAAAATAAAATATATTGAAAAATATTATGCAAAAGTTCTTTTTAATTCTGTAACTTTAATAAATAGTTTTACACGTTGATAATGATATTAATATTAATTTTTAATGAGGTTAAAAAATGACGACTATGAGTATTAATAAAATGTTTTAAAAAATAATCAGAAAGAGTATTTTAAATATAAAATGTCATATAAATAAACGCTCGATTGTACACGATTGTCGGAGTACTAAGTTTCGATTACTAACATCTCGAA
>CM052168.1:1062167-1103858 GCA_028455555.1 Augochlorella aurata | reverse complement strand
GTTCTAAATTACGAACAAAAGATTTGATGTGAAACAGTTTTTCTGACCACTTTGAACATATTTAAATGTGGTTGGTTGTTATACGTTTTTTTTAGAAAGAGCTTACTTCTTTAAAGGAATTAATATTTAATATCTTCTTTTAAGAAGAACTTACTTTTTAAAAATAATTAATATTTACTGTTTTCTTTTAAAAGCTTTCTTTTTAGAAAGAATTAATGTCTAATATCTTCTTTTAAAAAGAGAAATATGTTTTAGAGCAAGATAATTTTAATAACAAATGACAAATTGAAAGAAAAGAAGAATATGAATGGAGATCCAATAGAGAAAGTCGAATAGAAAATAAAATTGAGGAGGACGGAGTCAATGTAAGCATTATTTGTGATTTTAGATTAATATAAAATAATTGTGACAGTGAAATAAGTGATTAGCATGAACAAATAGCGAGGGAGTTCACGTATCTTGAACGGAAATGTGATTACCTATTTTCTTGCCTACAGCTACTGGTTTAGTACGAAACCATGTTATATGTGTGCTTTCCTCCAATCTCCTTAACTATCTAGTTGATCTGTTACATGAGAGTCAAGAGTATGCTTGTCTCTATCCAATAAGCCTTCAAATTGTCGGCATTATCCTATCGTTTCACTAAATTCCATGTTCCCGGCATTACGCCTTGTTACTGTATTATAATTTTCAACCTCTCCTTGTCTCTTCCTATAGTTCCAAATCAGTTTTTACGGGCGCAGTTTTTGTGAATTTTGTTAAAAACGATTTCACGCAATATATTCCTCGTCACAAAATACTCCATAAATTAAATATTTAATGTAAAAGATGTTAAGCAATATCATTATGTTTTATTATTTAACATTTAGTCTGTAATGTAAAGAAAAGAAAACGTTATGGTTGCTTTTGTTTTCTCTGCCCCTGCATAAGAATCTGTGTTCGCATGAATTTCCGCAGTCTAGTAACAGGCAGACTGCGGATGTTTACGTATTTATACCGAACACGAACGTAAGAAACACTATGGAACTTCGACTACGATTAGATTCAGTTACGTTCCTGTTGCAAGGTCAACATACATACTAAAACAATCGACTGAAAAAAATATACTTCTGCTTCACTGTTGTCTTTAAAAACCGCCACAAAAAAATTTTATTCTGCATCACGCTCCGCAGTTTAGTTACCATTGCAGTCAAATTTTCTGCTTTCGTTGCAAGAAACAGAAGCTACGAAAGGAATAAAATGCACAGTATAATTATAAATTCATGTGCAACAATGATATTGAGGGAATTGCAATATTTAGAAGAAGTAGAATTAGCAGACACAGTCAGACACTTAAACTCGATTACTACTTCACATCTTATGTAGTTGACGAATTTTCAATTTCAATTTTCTCAAAACTGAATCGCATAACAAAACTTTCTTCTACATTTGCGATTATTTTATCACGCAGGTTTCCCCGTTCACGTTTGATTTTACGTAAATCATAACTTGTAACTCGTAATACTTATATTAGTAGCTTTATTTAGTCATGGCCGCATTGTTCAGTTTGTAATATCTAGCTTATTCTTTGCGACGGGAGAAAATCTCAAAGGAAAATAATACTTAATTCGCATAGGAAAATATTATGACAGCATGAAAATTTGTTTCGAGGTCATTTTTCCCGAGATTTCAATATCACCGAAATATTTTTTAATGGGCTTTTTACCAAGATGTATTTGACGATCTGTTACACCTGTCAATAAAGTAAACCGACGCTATAAGTAACATATTTACTAATATCAGCCTTGATTCATGTAATGGTATATTTCTCGAAATACAAGAAATCTAAAGATTAGATCATTCTTCGTAAAGTTTTACGGAATCTCCATGAAGTCGGTAGACATCATTTTGATTACCTGTTAAAATAACATTGATGTATTATGTGAATTGCGAAAATAAGAATGCAAGACAACCCACTGATTGATAGGATTGTACAATATTTTCTGTTGTCTAAAAAGCATATCTAACATGCTATTACATGCTGAAACAACTGGAAATTGCTGATGAGTCTGTGAAGGAGGATCATAAAATTGACTTATTTTCTATGGATCAATGAAAATACGTACTCCCTTTAAATTCTAGAACATTGTAAACACCGGAAGGAGGCTGGTAGATAAAACTCCAGAAAGGGAACTATAAAATACGTTACACTGCAGAAAAGTCTATATACTGATAGGGTTGTATAACGTTTTTTATTCAGTATTTTAATATTCTCTTTGACCAAAATATTAATTTGGTAAGAGATGTTGATTTACTCATTTGGTATAACTCTAGATGCTGATATATAATACTAATTTAGTAAGGCACTAAAAGCTCTAACAACTTAAAGCTGTCCAAAACACCGATAAAAAGGTTTCCGAAGTTTGTTTATTTTCTCTGTACCGAAAAAATCCTTACTCTCTTTAAATCACAGGATGTTGTAAACACTGGAAAG
The DNA here is from genome assembly GCA_028455555.1 of Augochlorella aurata. NCBI lineage: Eukaryota > Metazoa > Arthropoda > Insecta > Hymenoptera > Halictidae > Augochlorella > Augochlorella aurata. The sequence continues at coordinate 1,101,385 of CM052168.1, read as the reverse complement.
AGGTGCTGGGTGTAAGTCGACGGTGAAAGCTATCGAATACTGCAATATCACTGCGATCACAGGCAGATAGGCAGAGGTGACCGCACTGGCGACGGTAGGAAGGGAGGTCGCCGGAGGCTACGGTGCCGAGAAACGCGGCTAAGGAAGAGGAGAAGCTGGCGTTGGGGGTAGCGGGGTCGTTATAGGAAGGGGTAGGGCAGAACGCATCCCTGCCAGACCGGCCACCTGCCTACCAACCCTGTCTGCTCCACGACGCTTCCCAGTATTCGAGCGATCGCTAGTACTCGCGCACGCAAATCCCACGGCCGGGGATGTGTGTTGATCGCGCCATCGCGTCGACTCTGATCGTACTACGGAACGTACGGTACGTAGTGTGGTAGTAGCGTTCTTGACATGGCGTGACGTGTCGTGGACTGCTGTGTCCTGTCGTGTCGAACCGTTCTACAACCCGTACCACCGAGTGCACGTGTGCACAGTCTGTCCTCGTGATCGTCTTTATCGGGCCCGATGCCCCAGTCGAGGAAGCACCGTTGCCATCCTCCGTCCATTCGTAACGCCGTCGTTGTCTGAACTATGGATCCGTCGGGAGTCACCGTGTTGGTATCCCACGAGTGTCCCTGAGTTTCACAACCCCTGCGAAAATCCCGCGACTTCGCCGACTTGTCCATGTTAAATGAACTCGACAGGTTGGAGGGGACCGCAGCTTTCTCTGCCACGGAACATGTCCGGACGTTTGTTTTCCAATTATTGTGCCGGGAACAAGGTCCGGGATTCACGAGTACCGAGGATTTAGGTGGAAAACTATTGAGAAGAACCCGCGCGATACGATGGAACAGCTTCTTTAGCACCCCCAGATTTCGCGTCAACCATGCAGCGCACGTTTACGGGCGTCTCGATGGAAAGGGTTGTCAAAGTTTATTGACATCGACGGACCGCGAGGGGATCACACGTCTTGATCTTTGGATTCTATAGGACGTTGAATCGTCGTGTTTGGACTCGTGTTTCGCTGCTGCTTTCTATGATCCACGTATTTTTGATGCCATGCCGCGTGAGGAAAACGCGAATTCTAGCGTTTAATGAGAACGTAATTAGTCGGAAAATACGACAGAAGGATGAATGAGTAAACGTGTTTTTTTGTAGCTGGGGAACAGGTGACGAGCGAAGTAGCTTGCGTAGCGCACTGCGTCGGCAGTGAAAAATTCATTAGTTGCACGTTGTAATTCGTGTGTGTTGGATTAGATTGATACGAAGGTGTAGGTAACGTTGAGCATTTGTTTCGCAGCTGACTATCGCGTACGTAGAGTCGGTGTAATTTGGCTTCTGTAGCTTGCTTGTTAGCTTCTTTCGAATCCAGTTGACGAAATCCTCGTTAGTTTTATGGGCTGTACATACGAGGCTCGACAGCCGAGTACGGACGATTTATTCATCAGGAGAACTCGCGCCGTATTGTTAGGGACGGTATAGAGTGGTAGCTTCCCTCGACCTTTGCCTCTTAACTTCTTTCCGAGTTCCGAAAACATACATACTTGACGCAAACAACCTCTGGTGATTCAGAGTGAACGCTGCCTGACATGGCTACCTGTTTCGAGCAACCTTTGTTTCACGCTTCACAAAAGAACGAGGTCATTAGGTACGCGAGAAACCAGGAAGGGTCGAGGGAAGTTGGCCATAGAAGAATAAGTTGCCGCAGCACTTTCGTCGGAGCCTTTCTCTTATTGCGAAAAGACGTCACTACGGTCAATCCCTCGTAGTTCAATAGCCATTCGAGTGCTCGCTGGAACTGTTTGATCCTTCGAACTTCCGGGTCCTTCCCTTTTTTGTATCGTTGCTCAATAAAAAAGAAAAAGGTAGAAGGAAACAGGGAAAATCCTTTAAAAATACTGAAAGTGATCGTTACCATATGAATAGCGACCGAAAACTTTTCGCGTCGAAGTCAATGGCTCTCGAGTATCAAGAGAACCGGTATTTTGTTGCAAGTGCAGTCGTCGAACGACAGGGATTCTCGTCGGATACTGTAAACACCAGAAATTCGTCGATTGTTGTCGAACAGATGGCTGCAACGGTACTAATTTCCGTTAAATCAATCAGAAGAATGCAGTGTGCGGGCGAATGAACTTTCCGGATTATTCGTTCGGATAACAGATTTTACGGTACAACTCCCCGTGGAACATTCAAATTACGCATGGTTCTTTAATGCATGCGTGCATGCCAAATCTGCCCACCGAACGGCCGATTAAAGTGGGAACACGCAGCAGAAGTCGTCAATAATGGCGATAAAAATTGAACGGAATCCCGAGAAATGTATTCGCCATACGAAGATTCAATCGATCGATCGATCAACCGTCATGGATGTTTTGATAACTGTTGTTAGATAATGAGCATCGGATCGGATGAACAGAAAGCATATTGAAATTAAATTAATTGCAAGGAAACGCTAACACAATTCCCCAAACACGTTGTTTGTTCGTGCACGAAGAAATAGCTCCGTTTCGAATGTGTATAAAGCGTGAGAAGAACATCGTGTCTTTTTTTTAACGAAACGCATTGTTGATCTCGTTTCGCGACACAGAATGCCAAGGAAAATGTCCTCTCGATTTAAATACTATCGTTTTTAATAGACGTGTAAGTCTGTAGACACATGTCCAGCTGTTCCCACAAAGCGAGAAAGTCACTTTTGTAATTACGAGAGAAGCCACTTGCACGTTATTCGGTTTAATGAAGCCACTTACGTGAGAAATACGTAGATAGAGAGCGAAGACCAACGTACCAGAAAAAGTTGCATCGCGTGCGATCATTTTCGAAATTTCTGCCGGCGAAGCCCATCAGTTGATCATTGTCGGAGCAGCGTGGCTAATGATTAAACGAAATTGACGAAGGCGACTCTAGATCAGCTGAAAAAGTATTGTCGCGAAACTATGTCATCGGTACACCATCTTCTGCGCTGTAAGAAAGAGATGATATCGATGCTGGGAAATAGCTGCGAGTAATCAGCTTTATGCTGTCCCGGTTTATTCGCGAGCTCGTGGTGGATAATATCGTGACAGGGGGAGATCAGAAAACCGGGCAGTTGAACTCTAGCGCGACGGTTTTGTGACCGTTTGGTTCGCGGGCTCCACGAAAGACCCGCGACGGATCTTACGACAAAGAGGTCACCATCGACGGTGGTGAACGTAATGTTCTAACTCGAGGTGAAGAGATGACGGTGACTCCGTCTACGTCCGATGTCGCTGACAAGGCAGTCTCGACGGACGATGGTGGCAGTGGAATGGAGGTGGCACGTCTCGAAGCCGTCCTTGCTGCTCTGGTGGAAACAAAGGTGGAGGCTATCAAAGCCTCGTCAACTTTAAGTAAACGTTCCGGTAGTGCACCAGCTAGTCCTCGTCGGCTTAGACTAACTTCCACTTCGACCGCGTCCTCTTCGCTGAACCACCACCACCACCATCATCACCACCATCAGCATCGGAGGAAGAGCCATTACCATCATCACCATCACCATCACCATCATCATCGTGGCAAGAGGCACGACTCCGCACCTTGCGACTCGTTCATCGAAGACGACCGCCACCAGCATAGTTCACGTCATGGTTAGTAAGCTTACTGTCTTTTGGAACCTGTCCCTTGCAAAGTATTTAGTCCAACAACTCGAACGGTTATCGTTGTACAATGGTGTGCATGATGGTAAACTCTAAAGTAACTATAGTAACGAAATATCACATTTTTTAGTTCTATTTCCTATTATTACTGTTAATTCTAATGTAAAAAAATATTTTTTTACTATTTCCATTATTTCTAATATAGATATATGTATTCTATTGTTTCTATTTTTTCTAATATAGAAATATTAGATATCTGTAAGAATGTAAAAGTTACAATCTATTATTATTACAATGTAAAAGTTCGAATCTATAATTATGCACACCACTGTACTCATACTGTCTCACAATAGTGTTTAAACCACAATTGTTTCGGAGAAATATTTAGCTAATATAATTATTCGAATGAATTCCTTTTAGTCGAATATTTTATTCTTTATTACTCTTTATTCGAATAAATTGTTCGCATAGTTCTTTATTCCGAAGAAAATTTTGCCCAATACTGGTTAAAATACGTCTGAAACAAAAAAATTTTTTTTAAATTAGATCGAACTTTGCGACTTCTTTTAGTAATCAAATGGTTTCGGTTGCTGACAATGTGTATATTTTTGCTTAAACTCTAATTGGTTAGAATAACAAGTTTTGTAGATCTCAGTAACTTCTGTGTGCTTAAATTTTTTTCGACATTGGTAATGTTGTTATGAACTACAAACAATTAAAGATCGTGAAAATTGCAGTTTTTTTTAACTTATTGATATTTGTACATCTTTCAATACCTGATACTTTAATTTAGTTGAAAAATTTTTCTTGTTTGCCATTCCAAACAATTGTAATTTTAGCAAAAATTTTTGTACTCTGTGTTTGCTAAACACAGAGTATTTGTCTTTCTATCATCTCAAAATTAGATACAATTTTTGATATAATTTTAAATGCTTTCGTGAGGCATCGTATTTGTAAATTTTATGTCGACAATACTTTCATTGATATATAAACACAAGTATAATAATTAAACTGTGTATTTTATGCAGTTATGTTAAAAACAAATAGGTGACAAGCAAAAGTGTAAAGGCATTAGAAGAATTTAAGGACATCCTCAATATATTATAATTGTTAAAGGAGAAGATTATTTTCATTAAGTTACAGTTTTCCAAAAATTGACTAAGAAAACATTTATTTTTTCAACAAAACATAAAATCCGATAATGTCTTCAAATAAGTCCTTGTGGATTTGGAACGCTTAAATAAAAAAAGTTTTTTAAATAAAAAAGGCAATTAAATTTCAATCCTGTAATATTCACAGCAAGTAGTATCAGCAAATTCGATGGTAAAATTGTATGCATATCTTCATTTGTATTTTGCATAAAAATTTACTTTCTCGATTCTACATATATATTTTTGTCGAGGAATTCGTTCCATTTCAAATTAGTTGGTCCGACGGTAAAGTTTCAGCAAGATGTTACTCAAGAATGGAGACACACAAAACGATCCGTCGACTTTTCCGGCTTTTTCACAGATGAATCCTCTCGACTATGTCGACGTCGGTCGAGTCAAAGAAAGAATCGATTTAGGAGATCCTTAACTGTTCAGCGGACTGCAGGAAAGCCCTGTTCCTTTTTTACATGGCGATCCTGCGGCCGTAGTATTGAAGTACTCCAGAAAAATGGTGCACGTTTAGCTCACTGAATGATCAATGAATAATTATTTTAATCCTGAGATGTGTATCGTAACACTAGAGTGACGCTATTGACTATGAGAATTATATTTCAAAATTTGATAATACTTTAAAAAACAGTTAACTTTTATTATTGTTAAGCGAACGTATTATAACAGAATCTTACATTACGTTATGGAGTAATTGCTTAGTTAACACACACTTTAAGAATGTAATGCATACGTTGATAATGACTATGTATACGTTAATATAATATTTCAACAGCTACTTCTTTTTACTTAACTATAATTGCAACAATTTTAACGCTCAAAGTATCAAGAAAATGTGGTGTGGAAACACTTTTCATATTTGGTGTATTTGTTTCTGACTAATTATTATAATTGGAGCTTACGCTTAAGTAAAATATCATTGCTAAACTGCTATTTTCATTATCCAATATTAATTGTGTGAATTAATATAAAACAAATTTATATATTTATATATTTATATAAAACAATTATTCATATACTTGTGAACGCTAGTTTAATCACAATTGTTTACTTTCCAGTTATTGAATACATAAAAATATTTTTGTTGAAAATCGATAACTTCGATTATTTCTTCGAGTGTGCGTTACACTAAGGCTCAATAAACAATGCAATTGTTATACAAAATTAAAATCGAGTTATTTTGGGTGTTTCGTTCACAAATACATTTTATTTTATGATCATAAAATACGAGAAATTGTTTTAGTTAAAGAATGTATTTTAAATTGTGGAAGAGAAAATGAAAATTTATATTCATATCTATAATATTTGTGTTAAGCGAAACGGAGGTTATTGCGCTGAAAAATATTCCATTGACCTAATTGGTTTTTCCTTTGTTTCGCGTGAAGACAATGTACAAAGCAAACCTGGTATTTTGATACAGCTGGTAACGAAGTAATTCTATATTAAAAAATAATTCCAAACTTCCGAACAAGTTCATTTCATATTTCATTTCCGAATAATCGTATCAGGTGCGCGCGCTACTGATTAAAATTTAAGTAACGTGTCAGTCCATGGTCTACCTTTTCTACTTAGTGCACTTTCTCTGTTAATTCATGCAAACGATGCGTTGCATGAAAAGTTTTAACTCGTGCTTCTTTTCATTGTGTCTATGTGTCCACATACGAAATATTTTAAATATCAAGAAGATGAGCAATTAATCGAAGAAATTAATCGAAGTACTGTTGTTTTGTAGATACTCAGTTTTAAACAAAAAATCACATTATCTATGGTGTGATAGAATAAAAAGTTATACTTACTAAACCAAGTTCTTTTTTATACAATTTCTATTCACAAAATTTGTCGTTATGGATATTATTAGCTAAGAATTTGACAATGCCTATTTTGCAAAAAAATTCGCAACCTAATAATAACCAATTTTAATTATTCCAATATCTTTACGACTGTGTAGAGGGAAGTTGCCAACATCGTACTAGTTTCATAAATCGTACAACATTTTATGATGCGCAAGAACGTGCTTCTGTGCTGTCTCCGCCAATTTCTATAAAATAGGTAAAACTAGTGTAAAATTTTAGCAACGTTAAATACGCATTATCTATTTTAGTAATAGTACAATCATATTTATTTTGAGATTAGTCAATCGCGTTTTTGAAGCAGCGAGTAAGTTGCCTAAATCGTACTGTTATGAAGTTTCCTGAATCATACTGGTATCGGTCAATGAAGAAGACTGCGTCTGAATTCATGTGAAGAAGTTCGCCTTGAGAATATGATACGATATTTGAAATTCTCGATTTGGGTAAGCGTAACAAAAAACACCAAACTTCATTATTGTCTACAATAAATAAATATATAAATTAAATTCAAAACATTCTATAAACGAGCATATTCCACTTTTCACCTTCAGCAGTACAGTTTCTAAACCGAGTAATTAGGTATTATAAAAGTTATAACAGAGGTATGATTTAGGATACAATTGCCAAAATTGTACTTTTTCAACCTTTTTGAAAATTGAAATTTAACCTTTTCGGTACGAGCGCTGGATATATCCGGTATTCATGTGGATGACCGGTATGGATGAGCGTAAGATTATATTATATTTTACCGACATATTAGGTGAGGATCACATTGAAAATATATTTCCCACATACGCACAAAGCTGTTAAATGCGAATTTTCGGCGCGGTGCCTCGTACACCGCGACTGTCACGGCAGACAAAGCGCTCGTACCGAAAAGGATAACTTAATAATAAGCCTTTTTGCACATTTATAAAGATTAAAAGTATTTAAATAACATGTCATCATATTACTCTAAATAATTACTTCTATAAATAAGATTACCAGTTTTGCATGTTTTTTTTTGCTAAAGTGGTACGATTATGACAACTCTCCCCTAAATGTTTATAAATGTCCCAGCTTTGGGCTTATTTGTCACCTTGAGACAAAATGTAAAGACATCGTCTAATAATGACTAATAAAAAAATGGATGCCCACAGAATATTTAAAATATTTGCTTTTTTTGAAGCGTGGAAAACTTGGCAGGAGTATGTAAACTTGTGTGAGTGAGTGTATTTCAACTCAAACAGAACCTAGGCGCCGTGTAAAAAAGTCGTCGATTTGAAGTGAAATGGCCCGTGGCACTTATTAGTCTCTAACAACGTCGCGTGGCTTCTTCGTTGTAAGCTGTTTTACGATCGAAAACACGTATTCATAAATGTGCCAGTAAATGAGAGTGTTAAAGCACGCAACATTGTTCACTCATTCCTGTGAGATCATACTTATGCTCAACTACTTCTTCTCCACGCGATGATACTTAACTTTCCCACCGAATTGTGAAAACTACTATTAGGTACTTCACTAAAGACAAACGATCCGATTTTTAGCAATATAAAATGGTAAAGACGATTTCAACAACAAACAACATTTTAATAATGCGCTGATTATTAGAAATATCGGTGTGTCTATTAGAAATCTCTATTACAATACCTCCTGAACCATCTTTGTACCATTCTTTTGTTCACAGTACCATCATCCTCAATTTGTTCTGTTATCTGTAGTATATTCTTACCTTTGAGAATATAAAAAATTTCATTTCTAGTCATTTCTATTAAGAACAACAAAAACAGTCTCTTATGAAAATTGAGAAAGTTCCAGAAATTATTATGTAAAATTAAAATAGTTTTGAATGCTTGTCTATAATTACATATATAAAAGAAAATTATTCGCAACTTATATCATAAAGACAAATCTGGTTGCTATTACGCTTACGGAAGTGTTTAATATTCTTCAGTTAATGTTTCTATCGTAGCTATTGCTTCTATTGTATCGACATCCTTCTTGTTTCAAGTATTAAAACTATAATAATAATACTTTATTATGCTTCGCAAAAAATGTTTCAGCTATTTATAGCATTCATGTATCATCAAATCTTCATTGATTTCGAATTGTGACGCGAGTAACATAAATTGTATTTCTTTTTTTAACAATACATTATACTTTATCAAACCCTATATAATTAAATTACTAGATTATAATGGAATCGACAGGAAGTTATAGTTAATTTAAAAACAAGTAAAACGGACTTGTATTGTAATCTGTTTGTTATACTTTGTTATATATGATTCAATCAGTTTTTCTTTGTCATTAAACTGCATCAGTAAGATTTGCGCGATGATAAATGAGCTTGATTATTGATCTCTAAGAACAATTACACTTTTATACACTTCCTGCTATTTTAAATTTATGTATTCCTAGGTATCCTGCGCTTACATATGACTATGTACGCGTGTTTTAGCAACTGAAATTGTAGCAAAAAAATTACACGAAGCTCGGATACGAATTTGATTGGAACTTGCATCGACTAAAAAATTCCATAATATTTTTTTAATGAAATAATCGCATTATCCCTTGATTACGTACATACGTGAATATTGATATGATATGATTTTTTGCTTCTTAACCAGTTAGCTGTTGCAATCTCTTTGAAAAGTGTATATATGTATAGTTGTAATATAGAATTAAGTTGTAATGAGATGACTGTTTCATTTCTTACTTTTCTTACTGATATTTATTTATTTTCTTAATTTATCCAGTTAATTATTTCTGACGAGCATACTCGTCATGAAGAAATGACAACCTTTCTTATCCTCGTCAAAAATAGCTAACTGATGAAATGCGATTAGTACACTGCGGATATATATGCACTTGTAAGAAAAACAGTAATATAAGACAATATATAATACAATCGTTAAGAGGAACAAGTCATTGCTATTTAACTTCTGTCTCTTAAACTTGCTGAAGAGAATTTTTATTTTGCATAAACGTCCACAATGTAGTAATTAGCTTCGACAATGTTATTTCCGATATGTTCGTATTGCAAATAGTTCACTGAAGTGCACTGTGCATCGTTTGTTACGTGAATATTTGTTTTTCGTCTATCACAGTTTATTTCATATACCATTGAATCTAAGATTAACGCGAGAGTCACCTAAAAATAAATCTTACTCTATGTGGAAGTAGATCGATGCAATTTATATTTTAATATAGGGTTAGCTTACGTCAAAGAATGGTTAGAACAGGATTGCGATGTGAATCGATAGATTACCAGTTGTGCTACAACGAATATGGTTTTCTTCGGAAATCAAAGGATATTTGCAGTGTGCAATGTTACAAACACTTAATTTCAAGGTGGCTTAAGTATTGTATTTCCTTCTGCGTAAGCTATTTGAAACTATGATAAAAACAATGATAAAAACAACCATACTCACATGCAATGATACTTCTAGTGGATGCATACACGGGAAGTAAAGAGGTTAATTGTCATGATTAGAGGGTTTCTGAGCAGTGTACTTTGTGCGGTTTTTTATCCTCTTTATCTTTATACGAGAAAACTAACACAACTGTATCGTGTCTCTGCCACTGTTGGAGGATTTAAAGAATGAAATAATTATAATAGAAGATAGTAGGTCTACGTTTCACCTAATTTATTTATAAAAAACAATTTGCAAAATATTGTCCAATTAAACGTGTTTTTCATCTTTAGCTAGAGAAATTTAAAGTCAATTTTTACTACCATGGACAATTTTCTAATAATTTCGTTTTTTTTAACAATGTCCACTGATCGAAGGATGTTTTATTCAAGATAAAGCTGAGAAACATATATTTTAAATAATGAATGGTGGATGGTGAATGACTCTTTCCATCTTTACTAATTTTCAGAATTTTATAATAAGGATGAATAGTTACTAAATTTAAATGAATTTAAATAATGTTAATATGGATGAACCTGATTTAATGTTAATCAATTTGATGTCATGCTATATTCAAAAGTGATAATCACATTACATATACTATTAAATAGTTACAATGGAAATGATTTCACTAAAGTTATAAACGAAATTAGTCAAAAAAATTATTTACATATTTATTCACGTACACTCTAAGTAACAATTAAATGTAAAAATTCTTATGTAATGCCTAATTATTTAACAGCAACTTTGTATAATACATTTTTTTTATAATTTTAATTTAAAATTACGACAACATTCCATTAACAAATGGCAGTATTTATTCTCATATTCTATTAAATTTAAAGTAAAATAAAAGAAAACGATCATTTTAATTGCATACGCTTTGAATAACTTGTAACGAGACATTGTTAATGATCGTCTTCTTGTTTTAGCGTTTGAATACGGTTTGTAGGGTGCTGAAGTAAGTGAAAATGATTTACCTGCTTTGAAACACTGCAATCTATTACATCTTCTCTTACTATGAAGTTTGGAAACTGGAATGCCGAGTTTCTTGCGTTGTTCAAAGTACCCTTTATTCCACAATTACATAATTGCGACTATTAGTAATCCCTCATCGAAATTAAAATGAATTCTAAAAGACTTTTCAGACGGCGTTGTGGTGAGCAACATTGTTAACTGTCTTAAACTAGATGGTAACTCGAAATTCATGAGCTCGGTTAATATAATTTTCACAAAGCGAAGTATAAACTGAGGAAAGATATCTTTAAATGTTTCATGAAACACTCGCAAATCGTATTTCTCGTAATGAACGGAAGTTCGACAAACTTCACATTTTCTTTTTATAAATTGCTTTGAAAGTCTATATCTACTTACAATTAATGTACAAACATATAGAATATATAATTTGAACCATAAAACATGGACATATTGTATTTCAAATAAGATACGAAATAGTTTGACGTAAAATGTTGTTACACATTAATTAAGTCATTTAATTATTTTCTGCGGGAGTGTTTAGAATTTTCAATCGCGAAGCTTGTTAGTTCAAAAAGTTCGCCAGAAAAATATACTGAAATATTTTATTTCAGTATATCAGTATAAAATATTTTATTCAACCAAATTTAAATTTAGAAAAATTCCAACAAAATTAGGAAGATATAATAAATTAACGTAAAAATTAATTTCTAAGTTTGAGCAAATACTTCTGTCACCCACATATATTGCATTCAAAATGTTAACATGGCAAAAATAGACAGTGTGTGAGACTGTACCAAAAAAGTATTTGGTTAATAACCAAATGACAAATTATAATAACCAAATAACCAAATAATAAAAAAAAAATTATTTGTACTTTAAATAACATAGTATAGATAAGATATTATTATCGGTGAAACGCAGTTAGTATAATTCCAATATTATAGTACATTTCAATGGCTCGTTTTAGACCAGCAGTGAAGTTATAGCTTTCTATATCGCATAAAATCTCGCATCGAAAAGCGCAGATGTCCTCCACCCGCTTACGGAATATCGACATTTTGCTCTAAAGCCACTGCTTCGATACTCGTTAATAGCGTTAAACTTGCATTTGAACTCACGGATTCGAGTACAGCTATAATATTAATAAGACTAATTTTACTCGGGTACTGTTTTCTAAGAGGAGAACAAAAAGCGCGCAGACTGTTGTTTAATTGATGGCGACAATGTCGTAGTACTACACAATTTTATTCATAACTGAAAAGAGTCTGCTGGTATTTCTATTCTTGAAGCATACAAAGCTTTTCCAATAACCAAAACTGTAATAAAGTAGCCACTGTACCAATGTTCCATTAATAAATTAATGTTGCCCGGGCTATCTAAATATGCTTTACCTTTGGACTGTCTAGTATTTAGATTTATGAAAGAAATGTGCCACCTAAAACACAAAATGTTTATTTATTGTGTATGGGTTTGGTATATAAAAACATTTTATGTGAAGATTACTATAAAATTCTACTACTAAAATTGTTTATTATGTTTAGTTTCCATAATTTTGAGTATATTTATCTAAGAAAAAAGCTCTAATCTCTCTCGATGAATGTCTTCTTTGTAAATATACAAAAACTTAATTTGTTTATAGTAAATATATCATGGTAATCAATCTGCCATAACATAAGTGCAGACGAAATACCTGCAACATTCTTATTTGTGATTCAGTATTTTATTATTATATTGCGGACACTTACGAAAAATAAAAATTTTCCATCTTAATTGCAACCAACTAAGGCAAAATATTAGTTTGCTTTCTTTGTTAATAAGTGTAATAGATTGAGAGGAATGCACCAATAGTCTTAAAATTATTTTTATTCTTGTCATCGTCTTGTGTTTCGCCAACTCAATTTTTGTATAAATGTATAAAATTCGTAGTCTACCTATTATTTATGATGTATTTTATCTCAGTTCTTTTCCACAAGTACTACCTATTCTCAAAGCTCTAAAGCTTCTTTTGACACACTGTCTATATATGTACATTGCTACAAGGGATAGAGCGCCCCGGCGGCCATGTTGCATGTAGATTATACGAATGTGAAAAGAAGAAATCGTCAACGCAGTTGGCATCTCCTTTTCTTTTCGTGTTCCTTTCAGTAATATTTTGTTACTTTCAATATCGTCAGTAATAATTTAGATGCTCATCACAAGCGTGGCATACAGTAGCAAAATGGTCCAAGGTGACTCTTATTTCCGAACTCGCGTGCAAGATGGAGGTCCGTTATGGACCTGCAAAAGGATTGTGCCGACAAAGACCTTATCCCTGTCTGATCTTTTAACGGTCGTGTCGTATAGAGATCTATGACGCGTTAATGGCACTTCAGTCCGAGATCGAGGACACCAGAAACGTACGAATTTACTACAAATGTGCACAATAAAGTGACCCATTCTGAATGGTCAATTTTAGCTTGATTCTCGGTTAACCGATTAAATTTTCAGCATGCCTATAAGTTACCAACATCTACGAAAGGCATTTTTTAAATTTTTGTTATAAGCTCAGATAAAAAAGTTAAAAAACAAGAGAGCAAAATTACAGAAAACACATTTGAGTTATTGTGTAGTAGGCTAGTCGCTTCATCATCTAACAAAATTCAAGTCATTTAATTCAATTTTAAACAAGTTACTGCGTTTTAAAAAGTGTACGAAAACTTTTGTTGACCACTGTATATTATAGCTTTTCTAGACATCATAAATGAAGAAATCATTCACTATTTAATTAGTTTAGTTATTTTTAGTTAGTTATTTAGAAGTTTTATAGACTTTATAGACTTATATTTTCTTTTATGTAAGCGGATAGTGCATTTCAAGATAAAATTGACCTAGAATACTTTGATCTTTGAAGATTAAAGTTTACCTTCTTTTAGTGTGAGTTTGCGTCATGTTTATAACATGAAACGACGAAATACTGAAGAAAGATAGAACTTTTGGGACGTTTAATGAGGATTTAAACAGCATTAAATGATCTTGAACAATCTTCAAAGAGCAAACTGTTATAGGTCAATGAATTCATCTTGAAATGCACTATCCGCTTATATAAAAAAATATACAGTTCCATTGCAAAAAACCAAGGTCATCTTGAAACCTCGGAAGTACGTCTACCTAGCAAGAATTTGCGACCATTATAGGATATTCCTCTTGAAACAGGGTAAGTTTCATTTGAAACATTTTTTGAAACGAACTATAGTTCGGGAGATAATTGAGTGCGTGACTTCAAATGGGACACCCTGTATATCCTTTTATACAATACGTTTCTTACTCTCAATTTTAAAAATTACGATCAAAATATAAATATAAATATTAAAATTGATAGCATAAAAAATATGTGTCAGATATTTCTCGACACTCTGTATGTATGTGTGTCAAGTCTCGTTATAATTGACGACTTCAGTTACGTGATCTCTCTCATAAATTATTACACTTGTAGTTCCCAGGTGAAATGTAATAGATGAGGTTCGCTTATAAGTGCTTATCGAGATTATGAGAATCAATGTTTGACTGCAAAAGCAACTGATTATAATGTGCACTGATCCGAATATATGTTTCTCATCATATGTGCAACTTTCGAATATAATATATTCAAATACAAATAGCACCTACGTTTCCGTTCGCAACTTCGATAATTGCTGATGAATCTCTTGGTCTAAAATTGGTCAAAGTGCAGTTACAATTACTTCACGCGCTGAATATTGCACCTATTTTACTACTATACAAAACATCAATTTAGGAAGATCTATCACCGGCTGAAAATATTAAACCAAATTATCAGGCATCGAAGAACTTTTGTCCTTTTATTTTACATTAAAAAAATTAATAATACATTAAATCAGCATGACATAATAGTGCAATATTTATTAATATTTCGAACGCTATAAATGGCGATAAATATTTAAAGACAAAATTCGGCACTTGGAGATGATTGAACCTCACTTTAAATCATTACACCATTTTTTTTATTTATTACCTTATAAGAAAAGAATAGATTCATTATTATCTTAATATTTTATTCTGTATGAAAAATTTTACCATTGCTTTACCTTTGGTATTAACGAAAATTACAATCATTAATGGCATCGAACAGGAATTATATAAAAAATATCTTAAAGTAATTATAACAATCCAACAGTTTAGTGTACAAGGAACTATCACTGGCCCTGTATACCGTCAAGATAACTATAGTCATCAGTTTAATGCAATATATATATACAAATAAATTTGCAAAACTTGCGTAACCGCTTGCACTATAACAACGAGTCAGACTCCTGATGGCAATTTCATAAATAATCTGTTAAATATGAATATTTCATAAATAATAATCTATTGTATATGGATATTCGCTTTCTTTAAATCGAAAGAAAAATCGATTCTTCTTTTATCAAAATCTAGGCATGAAAATACATAAAAATATACCAGAAGAACGCTGATGTTCAAAAGATCGTATTACAAGCAGACAATTGGCTACAAAATGCGTTAGTACGTGATAAATTTTATTTCTCTGTCCGTTTTCAATGACGTGAAAGCATAAAAACGCAAATAAACAATAACCTCGTTTTACCCCGTACCCCATCTTGCCCTACTTTCCTCTACATACCGAAGCAAGATCATTATTATCCAACCCGTAATTTCCGCTAACAATTGTGGCCGCAGTGTAACTATAATTATAATTTTAAACGAAGTTGAATATACATATGTATAGGGTAACTAATTAAAAAGAATTTAATTTTGATCAAAGTTACAGTAATTGATATTAAATATACATTCAAGTTAGTTTCTTGCAATATTCCAAGTTTAATGAAATCTTTTTGTGACTGCCTGACTTCAGAGTTATTAGATCTCACCCCAATCTCTTATGCAATTTCTAATCAAAATTTTGCAGATCGTATCTGCAGCTCGTAAGTTTCTACTATAGTGGAAATTCGATTACGTGAAATTATGATATTTGAATTCGCTATTATTTAATAAAATTTCACGTGTAAATATTTAAACTATTATGTACTAAGACGATTCATATACAACACTATTTGTTTATGTGTCCGCGTTGGTCATAGATCGGTAACATTAATTTATGAAGGATGTTTAGAACGCGAAAGTAAAATGACATCAGATATAACTTTCACCTTTCTACTTTCAGTTTCATCAATTACATTATTTCGCTTTCATGGGAGTTTTCGGAGTAACACTTAACGTATTAACTAAATATAAATAGAAAACTACAAAATGTTTCATTTTAATTTATATAATAAAATGTTTTGGTAATTACTTTTGTTTTTAGGATGCAAAATAGTTAGAATACTATTTGTTATAATAAATCTTAACCTTCTAGTTTCAGTTTTATTAATCACTCAGAATTTGTGGGAATTTTTAGGGATGATTTCTAGCAGTTAACCTGTTACCGTTAGTTAACACAGTACAGTTACACTTACAGTTTCACATTTTTCTTATTGGTTTGGATAACTGAGGGTTTACAGTATCTTAACACCTTATTTACGGATGACGCCATTTGTCGTCAAATTGAATTCTATCACTGACAAGGTGTTAATATATTTAGGATCTGCAGACAGCAGAGAGGGAATTTTATGTGTAATATACTGTTGCAGATAAAGCAAGACGAAGAGCCTCGGAAAGTCCACGGCGTCCGAAAAAGAAACGCAAACATTCGAGAGACGTTCAAGCTGGTCTCAATTCTCGATACGAGCTCTATGGACTGGACGCCGATCAAAATCTTGCACTGATCAATTTCGAAAGGACACGGGAGACTTTCAGCGATTCCTGCGAATATCCGCAGTTGCACCAAAGTGCCTACTGCTTATCCGAAAGTACAGCTCAATTGTAAGTAATACTTGTTATATGTAAGATACATCTCACAAAGTGCTTGGCTTAAATTATTTTTTCGTTGGTGTTGAAGTAACTCTTTTACTATATAATTCTGAGGAATTCTCAAGAGAATTGTAATATAGTTCTTAATTAACATTTTGCAAATTGAAGCTATATTAATGTTGGAACTAATACATTTTATACAACTTAAAATATTTTATGAATAAAATCAGGTGAAATTAAATGAATTTAATCATACTAACCTAAAGTTTTTGGAAACGGAAAAATAAAACTTTAAATTTTATATTACAGCTAAGGGAAATGTACTGCATAGAAGTTTTAAAGGGAAAAATAATAAGGTTGAATAAGGTTCCAGAGATAGAAAATAACAATTTTTAATTAGAATTTTGTACGAAAATCTTTCAATTATCTTCGAATTTGAACCAAAATTTATTAGAGAGCCCTTCCAACAAAAATTAAATTAATCAATTGCATTTGTGCATTTCAGTGAAATTAATTTTGTATCCTTAAAACGCTTACAATTTATGAATTCAGTTATGAGGAGTTTTAAAATACGAGCAACGATATTAATGTTCACTCTTCTGTGATTGTGTGTTTCTGCTTAACGAATCTTTATAAATTCCATAGTAATTAAAAATCGATTGCACCGTTGTTCAGACGTATTGAGTTTTTAAAATTAAAAACTGCCCGATCTTCTGATTGAGTTAATAAAATGATATTACATCATAAAATTAAACATAACAATGTTTTAATGAATTAAACTTCAAGAATTGTTTCGATAAAACAATATTTCATCATAAGAACAAATCTATTAACATTTTAATTGTTTAAATTTTAATTGTTTAAAAAGAAATATATTGACATTATAAATATTTAAATCCTGAGGATAGCTTCGATAACATGACATTTGATAATAAAAACAAATATGTTAACACTTTGATTATTTAAATTCCAAAGATACTATCTTATAAACGTACCTCGTAAAAGTCTCTCTTCTTTTTGATGTAAATAATTTCTTATTCTTTTGATATTCTCTCTTATAATAACATGTATTGTCGTCATACAATACATTTCTCATTCATGGAAATTTTAATACATTTACAATACATACATTTCTCAAATGGAAATATTCAAATGGTAAAGATTTGCGAATTAAAAATATTGGAAAATATTTGTGCATTAAATTATTATTTCTTAATGTTATTTATTCTTAAGTTAACCTGTATATAATAAATTAATTATACTCCCTCGCTTGTATTATATTAATAATGACACTTTCCTTAATTTATTACCAGCGCAAACAACTATATGAAATACTATTTGTAATACAAAGTTAAAATTATTCTTTTTTATGAGTTCCAAAAATGAAAATATTTTATTTGCGAGAATGACATTTCATATTTAAAATACTATTTTAATTGATCTCTAAATTAATGATTACTGGAAGCAGTATTTGAAATACTTCCTTCGATGTATATATTTTACCGAGTATAACATGAATGTTTATTGATCGTCGCGAGATCGTGACGCGTGTTGTGAAACTGCAAAGAGATATCGATAATCGTGTTTGCAAAGAAAGGAATTCGAATTTTCTCGTAAGAGCAATGATTCAAGGAACTGGGTCATCTCGTGCATGGATGCGCGTCTTCGTTGGATGTTCACCCAATATAGGGTCATGGTAGAATTGCATGGCGAACAAAGCGTGTTCAGAATTGTAATGAAACTCAGTCTAACGTTAATAGTCTCCGGCTAGAAATGCACAAGAGAAAACGTTACAACGCCAGAATACATTTAATATCTGCCCATCTTCTGTCATTCTCTTCTTCTATGCAAAGAACAGAAATATTTATTATCTATCGTTACATCTCTTCTATTGTTCATATGACAAGTATGCAGTCGTAAGCTTTAATTACCTTTGCATCAAACAGTATGAAGTGTCTAATAGATTCAATTCTGGGCAATTTTTTGTTTAACATATTATACAAAATCATTTATTTATTTTTTAATCATTCATTTATTTTTTATGTTTTTATACAGTCAAATTTCAACGCCTTTTCTACATCTGTAGCAATAATAAAAAGTTTGTAAAATTTTTCGTTCGAAAAACTTAATTAAGTATATCTTCACAGTGACATTAATTAATTAGCGTAACTGACATTGTAATTACTGATTGTGGGTGATCTGATTAATCATTATAGTGACAGTGAACACTCTATTGTTCAGCTAATTAGTTTCAGATAGTATTGGAAATTGTATAATCCTATACCTAGAAACAAAGAAAATTCAATATGAAGTATCGAAGGCAATTGTTTTTTCGGAGGTATGCGAGAGTAACGTATTTTAGAACGCGATTAAAACGCTGAAATTCGAAATTCGCGGATGAATCGACGAGGTTCGCTACATGGTTCACAGACAGTAGGACTTCATTAACCTAAATCCGTTTTGAATCGGATGGCTCGGATAACTGGGACGTTTATATAATACACACGAAATTGCATAGTTTTAACGCTACTAATTATTCATGGCTAGTATATGATTGATAACTTATGGCTCATTAGGGATTTCAACAGTTCGACGTTTTGCTTTTTGAAACGAACTTCTAAAAATATTCACATCAAATACGTAGCACGAATCTAGAAACGCCAAATGATCATTGATTGTTCTGTGATTTCAGATCATAATCATACTTGGCTCATGCTTCCACTTTTTCTTTAGCATCTATTTCTGAAGTAACTGTTGTTTCAATTTATCAATCGGCGAGATTTTTCTTCTCCTAACTTTTTAGCGAATCAAATTTTAGGTAAATTCAATTCTCAGTGAATTAAAGTGTAAGCTAATCAATTTATAAGTGAATCCAATTTTACGGTTGTATAGTATTCGGATTCTGCAACTTTGATATCCAGTTTATCACTTCAACCTTCTTTTCGAACCAACTTCGTTGCTTACGTACGATTCATAGTAAACGTACAGAATCCACGTCTTCTCAATTTTCTTCTTTGACTTTACTATATGTCCTCGCAATCACGTGAAGCTTGGCAAGAATAAGAATGCATAAAAGACTTCCTTTCGACAATCAGACTTTTACGTACCGTACACAAACTGGATTACATAAAACTCGAGAAATTTTAAATTAGAAATTCCTTGACGAAGACGCATATCATGATGTATAAAATAAATTGATGAACAAAGTATTATAAATAAACTGTGGATCTATATGCCAAATATAAACTTTCCCAGTCCATTATGAAAAACAGCAAATAAATAAAAATTAATTTATTTGTTTTATAACTGTCATAAGTTCAAAATGACGTAACTATATTCTTAAATTCGTTTATTTTCACAATTTTATATTAAAATCTACTAATTTTTGTGATAAATGCATGAAATTTTCTGTTTAATTATAAACCTCAATCAATCCTCCAGCCACACACAACTTGGAATTCGTGTTCTAAATATTCTTTTGTAAAATTTAGCAAAGGAAATTAAATTTAAACAAATTTGAATGCTTAATTTTTAAAAAATAAAAATCTTTTTTTTGTTTCTCCTTATACATCTTTTTCAACCTGATTGTTAGGACGTATCTGCATAACAAAATCAAAACTCGCTCGCGACTAGACGGTTAAAAAGTAAAATGGAACTTTGAATCATACAATAATAATTATAAATAAAATAATTACAATAATAATTATAAAAACAATAAGTTGAGCATTTACTAATATTTTTTCGTAATCCACATAAAATATAATTCTCGTTGACATTCCCGTACCTCGAATCAGGGTCCAGAATTTTCTAATTCTTGTGGCAGTGTAGGTCGATAATTGTAGGACGCTATATTTTAATGCCAATTTGCACGTCAGAGATGCCAGCAGCAAAATGCGGTCAGTGATACACAATGATCTGAAGGCTCTTTTACACGGTACATGATTTGCTGCACATGGCTCATTTGCCGTCGAACAAAGCACCGTCGCGCAAGTTCGGTTCGTGCTTCTCGCCCGTTATTGGCAAACGTCAATACAGTACGACTCCATTTATCCGAACCTGTCGGGGGCTAAGACGGATCGGATAACCGGATCATTCGGTTAATAAGGATCCACTACTTCTTCCTCCCACAATCGTTCGTTTGCTTGGCTGGCACGAACGTATACGCATAGAACTGGATTTCCAGCCGCGCATGTATAATCGACTGAAAAAGTGAGGTCACAAACGGAATTTGTGGAAAAATGAGAACGCAATAACTTTTTAAAAATTGAACCACATAGATTCAATTTTTATTAATATGTCAGACTGTCTAGTTTAATAGATAATCGGTGAAAAATGCGTGCAATAATTTCATTTTAAGTTAAAACGACAAAGAAATCAAAAACTGACCTTTCAACTTATCCATTTGAGTCAACAACGAAAATTTAAATAATATGTTGAAAATTTCATTGAAATGATTGAATCGTTCGAAAAGTTGTTTCGTTTTTCAAAAATATTTCGTTCTGTACGGATCTGATTCGGTATTTTGTCAATAAAAAACAGGACTTCTACGAGCATAAATTTCAAAACAACGTGCACAATTTACACGTAAAGATTGTTACTGTTCTCAAAAACTTTTGTATCTTACTTTTGTACCTTAACTTTGTATCTTATCTGTAAGTGTTTTAGGTAAGTCTTTAATTAAGATTTCACAGTTTCTTCTTGCATTCATTTGAAACAGTTCAACAATATATTGATATTTGGAAAAAATGCTATTTTTATTTCATTCTCCTCTAAAATCTTGAAATAAGAGGTTTAGAAAATTTACAATTTCAATTTCGTCAACATCATCGAAAAAAGTATTAAACGAATACATTTGTAGAATGATTTAAATAAATGTTAGATAAAGATTTTATATAACAGTGAAAAGCAACATTTTGTAAACGTTTTTAGTGTAAATGTTATCCCAATGATCTTTACGGTTTGAAAGTATACTGCGATGTCACTAACGACCCTTTGATCTGGACTACTGTACGTCGGTGTACCTCAGGTCTTTCCTTTCGAAAAACAAACTATGTTTCCTGTAAACACAGTTCGAATAAATGGAGTTTTACTGTAACACTAAATAAACTCGTATTTCTTGGAAGTTTACCACCTGACAGACGAAAAATATGAATCCAACTTGTATGCACATGATTTATACAACACCGAACAATGTGTGTGGTAAGCAACTTTTGTGGATGCAAAGCACCCACGCAGTTATACGTGTTTTATCTATTCGATTGGAAGATTCATTTTAATACGTGCATTCTTAATGCGAATGCATCATTTCGAAACATAAACATTTAGTAAAATTCTGTTTCATAGTTATGGATATCGTAAAATGTATTTTGTCAGCAATTTGAACTTTCCTTTACTAATTATCTATTAAATGAAACGCTACTATAATATTATTATTAATCACTTTTCACCCCGGTGGCTTTTTTGCGGCATAACTAAAAATTGTGATACGACCTTCCCAAATAACTTTTACATTATCAGATTTGTTTATATTTAAAAAACTGTTAAAAGCGTAAGTGCTGTATGAGTCACAAGATTCAATTTCATATGGAAATACTGTAGATCCGAATAACTATTTTGGATTTAGAATTAAAATCACTCTGCTTGCAAAGACTCGGTAATAATTTCTCTATTTGGTCATGTTGTTCCGTCCCGAAGACGTGAACACGTGGAGTTTCTGCCGATGGGGTTTATGACACGGACGCGACGGAGGTTATTTTTGAGGAAAGATCTTTTCGTTTATTTAGCAAGCAATTAGCGTTCGAATTTCAGTCTCATCTGCCTCAATAACCGTGACGTGTCGTAAAGTAAGATTTCTAAGAGAACTTCTTAATAGCGTTCGAAAACGACGGTACTGTAACCGTAGGAGGTTGACCTGGAAGATTTCCCGTAGACTTTTTAAAACATCGTAAATTTTGCACACGGACGAACACAGCTAAGATTCCCTCACGGCGCGACACGAGGGTGTCGACAATCTAAGAAGGCCCTGATTGGTACTATGCAGCATTTGGCAAAAACCAATCAGTGCCCTTCTCTTATATTGAAATAGAAGTTCTCGAAGAAACCCCCAAAAGCAGAAACGCCTACATCTCCATACGAATTTTGAGTTCGACAAACGATTACGGTCGAACATCACATCCTTTGCAGACCTCGACGCGAAAGATCCTAAATCATACTTCTTCTCGAGACCTCGACGTGAAAGGTTCTCATCACTAGTGACTTCTTTACCGAACCTCGCCGCGAAAGGTTCTTCATCCAACGTTCGAAACACACTTCTGTTCTAAACCTCGATGCGAACGGTTCTACATACAACAGTCGACACTTCTGTATCAAACCTCGACGCGAAAGGTTCACACAGACTTCCAAATCAGACCTCGACGCGAAAGGTCCTCTAGACTTCCGTATCAACCTCGTAACGAAAGGTTCCCCTTGCGCGTACAACGAACGTCTCACAACGGAGACTACAAAACGCAATCAAGGAACGAAACGGAAGTATAATCGTGACGATTCTAGTATTTCCTCATTAATTTGTCGGAATACCGCGTCGCGTAGTGCCGTATATCTACATCGGGACAGCTTCAGCTTTCGCGAAGACGAAAAAGGTTCGTGCGGAAATTACGCGACCACGAGACGATCGAGGCTAACGACACACCGAAAAATCCTCGGTCGGCTCAACACATGTGTTTTTTAATGTATAATACTTTGTTTTTAATTTTGCAATTCCCTAGTAATACTTCATAAAATCTGATTAAAGTTTTCAATGTTAGCACGAGGATTACGGAATACTAACAACTTTTTTATGTTTATAAAAATAACAAGCACAATTTATTTAGATTTTTAGTAATTCTATTCAATATATATGAAACAAGCTTATTTCAATTATCGTAAATTAAACATTTAAAACGTATCGAAATAACACGTTCTAGTGTTAAGATCGTCACGAAATTAAAGTTTACAAATTACAATATTGTTTTCATATGAAAAAAATTACTATCGTCATAAATCAAAGATTTTCAGTCAAATTTTATTGAGAAACATAAGGAAAGAATAAACTCTGTGCGTTTAATAATTCCGCAAGTCTCGCTAGATAAACGAAGGAATCTGTTTTACCGGGTCGCTGACAACGACCGAGGGTTGCTGCTGAAAAGGGAAGAAACACACTATTGCACCGCACCGTATGGCAGTGTCGCACGAAATACGCAAAGGTCGCCATATTCTTACGATGCTAAGGGTTTCAGAACACCTCTGGTCTTTTCTCTCAAAATACAGACTGTAATTACAGAATGTTATCTTTGTATCTCATCCACAAGAATTTGTGGTAGGTGTGTGGTCCTCTGGCGGTTGCGCGGTGCAATTAGAATTTCGCAGTGCTGTGCAATTTTGCTCGCGGGAAATGGCGCAGAGGATCGCGGAATCTAGCGGGAATTGTGCAACTTATCAATTTCTCGAAACATGGTCGTTACGAAGCAATATAAATTAATATTCGATCGCCATATTGCGAGGTAGCTTTACACAACATGAGGTTGTTTACGGAAAGAGTCCATTATGAGCTCCATTTTTTAATCCCTTGAAAGCGATAAAATCGTTCAAATTTCGTCAGTATTATTTTCCCAATAATTATTCCTTTGCATTACAATGGTGCCACTTGTAATCTACTGCTCATCAAGTATAGTAATAATATTACTTTTGTTGGCGTTCAAATGAAACACGTTAATAAAAAAAGTTTAAATAAGTTCGCAATAATCTTCAATTTTTCTTTCCAAGATAAAATTTTATATTTTTCAGAAGTTGCTAATTATGACAGGAAATGTTCAAAATATTAACTATGGGCTAATATATTCCAAGTCTTTGGCTACTACAAAGATCTATAGTTATGGCTTCGGTTCTCGTCGATCAAAGAGCTCACTACCTCTAATTGTATTTATTAGAGCTTCTGATATTTTATTAGTAAAAAGGGAATTATTAAAAGAGGCAAAAATAAAGTTTAAGAAGTACTATTTCACGTATAATTAAATTCTTAATAATATAGCAGAATTTTAAAAATACAATGATATCTATCTTATAAATAGATATCTATAATGGATTTATATCTATCTATCTTATCCACAAACGAAAATTTATAATTTATTGATGCCTATCATGTTTATCGATTCATATCTATTTATCTATAAATAGATATCAATCTGTTCTTATAATTGTATTTAATCTTAATTGCTGGTGCCGAATTCACGTTATGTCGAATAATCGGAAAAGTTAAAAACTCTTTTCCTTTCTTTAAATGGGAACTCGTAAGAATTAGACACCAATCGAATTGGTGTCTTTACGTTAATTATATTATTACAAAGATTTGGATTGAAGTTCTCAGTCAGTACAGAAGAAATTTTTAGGATACCTATTTTAAGTAAACAAATATTTAAGAATATAAAGTAAAATATAAAGTATGGTTTAAGAAACCATACTTTATAGAGAAACATTATTTCGAAGCAGTAACAGCATTCGGTGCTCGGCACCAAAAGGAAATATGCATATGCAATATCTACATACCAAATAACTACCAAGTTCAAGGAATAATAATCATGCTCATAGGACGGGGAACTTTTTTCTCTTCAATAATAAATCACTCATGCTCGCAGCATAGTAAATGGAAACATGGCGTGTCTCATAATTAATCATTGGTTAGTTATGCATATCACTTCAAAGAAATTCAAGGTCTAGGTCGGCCTCCTGCACTAAATTGATTTTGGAAAGTTGTTAATAATGAGACTGCGGATGTTTATGCAAATGCATATTTTTTAGAAAATAGGTACACCAATGGGACGTGGACAGAAAATGTTATGATCAGGTGATTCCAAAAATATATTTTTTATTTTGCGTATTTTTCGTATTGTACATATTTTGTATATTTATTTTTATTTTTTTTTGTATTATATATATATAATACTATATAATACTATAATACTATAATACTAATATACATATATCCACGTCCACTATATATAGTATTTCAAATACTATAAATATTATATAGTATAAGTATTATTATACTATAAGTATTAAATAGTATAGTATAGTATAGTATAGTATAGTATAGTATAGTATTATATAGTATAGTATTATAGTATTAATTACAGTATACACTGTAATATATTTTTCATGCATAAATGTCATATGCATTTTGCATATTTATCATGCATAAACATTCGCAATCTAATAATAATGAATCATTTCTGGGTGTAGCAGTGGGGATTATCTGTTCGTTTATTGTACCGATATAGTAATCCGATCACCACTATTAGACATAGATATCTCATTTGCTAGGAGATGCATGATATTAATGAAGGTTCGAGGAGAAAAATCGAGACATGAGTTCAACGATTTCATAAGGCAGGTTTAATATTACGTTAAAATTCGATAAACAGTCCACAAACTTTAAAACCAGAGAGAATATTGAAGCTACAAAGAAGTATTAGATTACAAGAACCATCCTCTGTTCGCGAACAAAGCCCTGAAGTAAACAGCAGTTGTGTTATAGCGCAGGGTTTAACAAAATGAAATGTCTTGAGCGGCTAGCCCAAAAAACTCATTTTCTGGAAAGCTGACATGAATTTATCTTCAGGAACGTCTGATTTAATGTCGGTTCTTTTTTGTGGAGGTATTCTCTGAAACGCATTTATGTCAAAAAAGAAAATATCTTCCATGGAATAAATTCCACATGGAGTGTGTCATCTTCACCATTTTGTTGTATCAAACAATTCCGCATACGAACAAATCGAAAACAAATCTTAAATCGTGACTATTATTTAATATCTCGTTAAATTGATTTCGTTCGAAAGATTTAATAATTGTTACAGATAAACATTAATATACTAAATCTGTAACTATTCTGATGTTTAGGAGAGTACATGTTCATATTAATCATACATATCTCTTCAAAGCAAATAAAAACGTTCCTGATATTATATAAATACATTCACATTAATTATGAAATGTAACATTTGTAACAATTGTAGAAGTTATTAAGAAAGATTAAAGTTTTTATATTATACCTACATTTTGACAGCGGCTTTAATGCACGAAATAAATGTTATTATTGCCAGTTATTTTATTTTATTATTGTTTTTACATTTTTGATTACCTTCTAATAAACAATTTAATAACATGTCTACCTAACATACGCTTTTAGTAACCATCTTATTATCTTATTATTTGCATAAGAGTTTCCATCATAGTCGAAGATTGCGTAATTCTGTGAAGAAAATTAGTATTTCTTCTGTTACTGAAAATAATTACTGCATTAGTCCTGTTTTATTAGCAAATAATGTCTGATTAATGCAACTTTTTTATAATCATGTTTCTGATTTCTGCCACACTTCTCTTTCCTGTATCTCCAATTATATTAAAGATCAATTTTCCCTAAAATTATGTTAGTTGTAAGTGATTGGTATTAATTCTTTTTCTATGTTTACTGAAATATATCACAGCTGTGGATACATTGATAAAGAGATGTGTAATATTTCCTTACTTCATTTTCGCGTAAAGATGTAAATGCCTCCTGACCTACACATATTATGAATATCTTAGCTGGATATTTAACTAAAAACTTCATCTCACACACTTTAATATAAGCTCGTTCCAATCCTCAAGTTACTTGCAATTATAAATAAATTATTTTGCATTAACGTATCCCCAAAATTCATAACATTTGTATCCGTAATATAAACTCCGTGTTCCCGTAAAGTTTATTAAACAAAACTTCCTTAAACGATTAAAACATACCAGGAAGATTTTAGCTGTGAAAGGAATGAAAAAGACTTAATAATAGCAAAGACGCAAAAAAATCTTTTTAGTGACCGCAAGGTAACAACGAAGGAAAAGTATTATTAATAATTAAGCGTGTACACGCTTTTTGAAGTTTAAGAGTTTCCGTATGACAAAAAGGAGTAGCAATTGTTGTAATAAGTTATTATTAATAATATAATATATATTATAAATTGACAGTAAATCTAACTTGCCGTTCAAAACGACCATTTTCACATTGCTTCTTATTAAAATTCTTGATATTACAAAGATTATCTCATAGAAAATGATTGAATACATTTCTGAACTCAAGTATACACTACAATACAGATGAAAACATCTAAACAAATTCAGTATTGTCATTCTTCAAGATCGATAGTGTTAAGCATTAAATACGCAAAACTACCTATCGTGCAACCACTATGCTTACATTTTAAACTATTTTCTTTTGACATCGAGTGAAAAATAATTATCGTTATTGAAGTTGAACATATAAAAAGAAACGTGTGAAAAGTAAAGTTGTTTTCTTACAACTGAAAACCTATGAATTTGTGATGTTTGTTTGCGCAGAAAGATCCACTACAACGATGAAAACTACGTGGCGTTGAACGTAGCGGACAAGTTAGAGGAAGAAAAAATCTTGAGCGGCATCGAGAAACACGAGAAAGCTCGGGAGAAGTATCATCAGCCTCGGAAGAAGCGGAAACGGAAACGGCGTAAAGTTACCAAAACGATTCCCCGCGAAGAGTTCGTCGATCCTGATGAACTACCCCCACGTGCACGGTGGACGATCGTCGCGACTGCTTGCCTCCTTCTTGCCATGTCTTTGCTGTTGGTTGGTGTCACTTTGAGGATGGCGCCAATTATAGACGATATGGGTAAGTCGAAACAACACAATTCAATATTCTGCTATGTGATCTATGGAAGATGTTATCCAACCAAGACATGTCGATTTGAGTGAGTTTTTAGTACGATATTACACACAATATTTTTACAATACATCTACTCTTTCCTATTATTCAAAAATGAAAATCACATTATACAAAATAGTAATTTTAAATTAATGGCTGATTTTCTATTTCTTTTTAAGCTACATGTACAAGACAACAAAATTTACAGACTCGTGTTTAAAAATAAAAAATCTGTATAACATTGCTTAGTAAAAATTAGAAATGCAAACACATGGTAAATCTCTTAAATGCATCGATTCGTAATTATGGCACTTTTGAAATTAATAATTTTCGTTTCATAAAATCTGTACAAAGAAAATTTTTAATCAAATATAATATTTATTTTCAACGTTCCATCATTTTATACTTTCTTTGAAGCGTTAATTATTATTTTGTAAACAAAACCATGGGATACAATTTTTGTTGAATAATCCGAGAAAATTCTCCAAGTGCAAAGCTTTGAAATTGAGGTTGAAGTGGAAATGTCGAAAATTATTAAACGTCGACGAAAATTTCAAAACGTAAATAATGCAACTTTCAATCCAAACAAATTTGCGGAAAACTTGACTGTTGGAAAAATATTTTAGCAATCAACTTATTTTAACAAAATTTATTTCCTCTGTCAAATTTTATTACTGATCCTGTTTGATGAAAACAATGATTTGTTTTAATGAGAATTTGAGGTAGTCTAGCTCCATTTGAATTAAACGTAAAATGATAAATTAAATTCTACCTCAATTCTAAAGTGCTGTTTTACTCCTTTAAAATGGAACTTGATTGATACAAAAACAGACGTTAAATATTTTTACGAGCTATCATACTAAAAGCTCATAAAAGTCGTTCTTTCTCGGTTGAGTAATGTTCCTTCAAAAATATTGAGACCGATAGTAAGCTCCGATATTGCAGCTTAGAATGGTGTGAAAGAGAAGTCCTTACAAACCACTCATTATCCTGTCATTTGTTTTTTCATGACATGCTATTCCATAGTATAAAAGAATTACCTCATACATTTTTATCCTGCATATTTTTTTTGCCTTTCGTTGGACTGAAATGCTCAAATAATTCAGCTCTGATCGTATTAAATAAATCATCTGACAGTGCTAAATCATCATTTAATCCATTGTATCTTGCAATTACAAAGTTCCTCATAGCAAATACATATTAAAGATATACATCCTTTAATAAATATTCCATTTCAGTGGATTTCCATATTTATTTAACTTGCTTTACTCATGACTGAGCTATTCATTTAATTAGAATTCTGCACAAAACGCATAATATAATAATAAAAAGATGTAATTTTTTCACTACGTAGGACGTGTTTAAAAAATTTGTTCATGAACATTTTTATCATTGAAAACATCGTATAAACTCTATCGCTTTACTATCTATCGATTAGAATAAATCATTCGGTACCAATTCCGGACGCGGAATTAATATCCGAGTGTTCTGTTATTCAGTTAGGCTATAAAGTCAAACAGGCTATAAATGTATTATGTATACTTAATTATAATTATAATTAAGTAAATTATATTATACCAAATTATAATTTGGTATGTTTTTGTGTACAGTTTAATAAATATACAACTTAGTAAATAAATCAGGGTTTAGTAGATAGAAATTCTATTTACTAAATAGATATATCGTATAACTATTTGAACAAATTGCTAATTACGATAATTTCAATAATTACATTATTGAAGAAAAATTTATTAACATTTAGTACGTACATTTTCAACTTTGAGTAGACCTAAATGCAACAATGGCTGCAGCTACATATTTAAACACAATTTTCCCGAAAACGTTGCTGGTAAAAGTATTTCTAACCGTGTCACTTATTCATCTCCGATTTTCTTTTAAATGAGACATTGGTACCCTAAATAGGTGAACTCTGACCCTTTGAATGAATAATCAAATCCCACATGAAGTCGGAGACAATTTTTGTGAAATATGACTTATTTTTCTCTCGGTTACTATCACAGATGTCATCTTCACGCGTTATTAATTTGATAATTTTATAATAGAAGTATTACGTATAATCTGGTAGTCCTGCCAATAAAAATTGCTGAAATATATTTTAATTAATCAGAAAACCTATTACAAATCAGCGTCAAGTAACGATATCTCCGATGCATCATTAAAAGAAAGAGAGCACGTTTCTCTGTTTGAAAACCAGTCATCATTACAAGTTCGTTAATTAAATTAGCTAATTAAAAGTAGAACAACTAAGAGGTATATAAGGATCATTACTGCTAACGAAAATGTTCGGCTAACACATACCCTCATTAATTATGAAAATTAATTGTAAAAACGAATAACTTATTTTATTTATTACTACTAATAGAACATATGTAGTCGAAGTCTGTTATTAGTACATGTACAATGTGGTGGACAAAATTTATATGAATTTCGTATATCAAAATGCCGAAGTGTAACAAATTTTGCGGTTTAAAGGGATCTTCTAAAATTTAACACGAAGTATAGGCACGTGGAAAGTTTGATTTGTGGTTTGCAACATTATCAGAGTATGCCTAAGCTATTTAGGGTAGGTCTCAAGGGAAAACAGTTCTCCATAGTGATGATGAAATATGCAAACAGTCTCTGGAGATTCTACCTCATATCTCATGTCTCTAGGTTAACGTTTCATTGCGACAATGTATTGTGTTGTATAAAAAAAAAACTGTTATAAATTTCACTTATGCATGTTATCGCTGAATTATATTTATAGCAACAAAAGTGTCTATAACAACCATTATAAATACTTAAAGCAAAGAGAAATATTCATGAAACGCTAAACGAGGACGATTTCTGGATATTATTGTGATAGTATCAGTAACTATGCCCAAATCATTTGTTTTATAACTGAATAAATCTTTTCCTTAAAATACTATATCTGATAATTAATAAAATTTTCAATGGATGTATACTGTAATCATCATTGACAAGTTCCTGTTTCAGAACAATTCGTCTCTTTATTCGAGGATGTTTTATCCAAATAATTTATGTTCCCGCTTGTTTATGACGAGACTCCAGTTCTCAGCGAGTAAGAGAAGACTTTTTATGCAGAGAAAAAATTGTCTGCTTCAATTGCAATAGATAGATGGCAAATACGTATTAAATTTTTTCTTTAACAGTTTTAACCGGATGGAAATTGTACACCGATGTTCTTTAATTATTCGAATTGATTGTCTACTGTTCTGAATTGCACTCCTCGATTCAAATTACTATTTCAATCTTAGAATTAATTTATGTGTAAATTTTCGGGTCTCTATTAATCTGGCATTTGTGTATACAAATGATGATAGAAGAAAGAAAAATTGCATGCAGAATTTCTATGCCTAACTGAAGCCGTTGGGTTGTACTTTAAGAAACCATTCTTTCTTTTGTCTACATTTTTAGAAGACTTTTATTTCGTTGGCTACTGTGTCTAGGAATATTAATATCTTGAAATAGAACTTTAAGAAGAAGAAGAAGATACACAGATACGCAGATATCTTATAAAGTTTTCACTAATACATACAAAAAAATGAATTTATTTCTAAAGTTTTGTACTACTTAAAAAATCAGCTGGAAGTAGAACAAAATCACAGAAACTTAGACACAAGCAT
Organism: Augochlorella aurata; assembly: GCA_028455555.1. Taxonomy (NCBI): domain Eukaryota; kingdom Metazoa; phylum Arthropoda; class Insecta; order Hymenoptera; family Halictidae; genus Augochlorella; species Augochlorella aurata. The sequence continues at coordinate 1,069,159 of CM052168.1, read as the reverse complement.
ATTCATCTCAATTAAAAACGTATGCGAAACTCAGTATGTATTGCTTGAAGATTCTGAAATTAATCGCCAATCAATGGTACTTGAATGTATATCGGTCACACTTTGGGGGCTCGAACCGAGCATCCCCTCGAGGATGACCAACTTTTTGGCAGAGAGGTCATGTGCCAAGACTTGAAGATTCTCCAAACGTACTATATTTTTCGCAAAAGAGGCTGCCATAGTGTTTGGCCAATTAACCGGGGAGATGGTGCGACCATAGTCGATAGCACTTGCGGTACGGTATTCAGTACGAAAAAACACTTCTCCGGATTTATATCTACCAGGAATACATGCGCGACCGCACACAAATATGTCCAGACCAACGAGGAGAGGAAGAGGAAAAGAGTAAGAGAAAGAGAAAGATGAAGAGAAAGAAAAAGATAAAGAGAGAGAGAGAGAGAGAGAGAGAAAGGGAGGGAGAGGGAGACAGAGTGAGAGAGGGACGCGCACATGCAGCGTGCGAACCCAAAGACGTTCCGCGCCTTTAAATTAAAGGCGCACGTCTGTGAATTCTCCAGTCAGCCGTCGGATTTCCGTACTAGAACCACGACGAAGATTTCATTCCGCGATTTCCCTCGTTTGAGGTTTCCTCGTTTATCTCAAAGTTCGCGACAAACACCGGGTTACTTTAACCTGCCGAGCTGACAGGTTGCACAGTGTCGCCAGGTTGCACAGTGTATCTTCGCCGAAGTGAAACATAGAACAGTGCCAAACGTACCTTTCTCTTCTTAACGAACGTTTCGACCTGTGTCGATATTCTATTTTCGATCGATGAAACTTCTCCATGGTCACGTGTACTTTGTTGCGTGTTTTATGCAACGGCCGTGCAAGTCTCGTAGGTAGCCATCGAATTATCTATCGAAGGTGTCCATAGAACTCGAGCCTTTGTTTCATAGATAACCGAAATATTCTTCTCGGTACATTTCGTGACTAAATAAAACGCATTCACGTTTGCTGGTAACCAAGCATGCTGACAAAAACGTTAGATTTGATTCGTATTTGCGGTGAGTAATTGTTGTCTGGTCCGGCAGCACACACCCGAGGTAATAGAAAAGTTCACGTAATTATATAATTTCTCATTTTAACACGTTTCCAAGGATGATCGCCTAGTTCTATAAAAGATTTACTTAATTACAAAACCGCACGCACAGTTTTTTCTTCGTCGTGTCGCACTGGGTGTGTTTCAACCGTTGGTTAAATACATTGTGTTACAGGGGAAACTGTTGCGCAAAGGACAGCTGAAAACTACTTTTGTGCACAGACAAAATCAGGGTATATATACGTACGTTAAACTAATTATTGTGACTAAGCTAATTATACGGTGACTCGTCGAACTGAAATATGTGATCCATGTAAATCTGACAGAATCAATTTAGATTTATGCAATATATAAACATTATTTATTGCAATTTATTTACATTATGAATCAAAGCTTTATTTAATTTGATTACTATATGCTTATATTATGAACAAAAGCTTTATCTCATTTTATTATTACATTCTTATGAATCAAATCTTATTATTACATTTTCATGATTAAAATTTTATAATGCAGAATGTCAGTAAACAAGTTTATTTTCTGGTGTTAAAGTGCGTTACATATTTAGAACATAGACGATCGCGTCACACGATATGTTTCATTATGCGATTGACATTATGCAGATATGCCTCTTCACGGATCGTACATAAATCGAGCACGAGTTAATATCGAGTATGTCCACCTACGAAATTCAAACATCAGTTTCAGCTTTATTACTTCATGTTCTTCTAGTGCAGCAATTTTATGGGTACTACTGTATCAAGACTAGCGTAGGATACAAAATTCCTCAAATTGAAATTAAGATATAATTTCAGCTCAGCTGTACGTGTCATGTTCAATGACTGTTAGACGTGAAAGGAAATATTTAAATCAAGTCAAAATATTTGATTTTCCATCGTACTATGTTCTGATTGAATTAATAACATTACGTTTTGTATGACGATAAAACGCTTGAATAGATAATAACTCCTTGCTGACGTGTAACGTAAATCAAATAAATTCATTGATCGTTCAAGTTTGATGCTGTTTCGATCTTCATGTGAAAGTAAGTGTTAGCTCTTGCTGTTATTAGAGTAATGGGAAGGTAATGTTTATGCTTTTGTGTTTTCGATATGTTATTGATTAATTGACAAGTTATACAACCCTTGCAATTTAACGTGTCTGTTAATGAAATATTACTATATTATTATAATAATAGTATGAAATAGTAGAAATATGATAGTTGACTTTTAGGTCACTTTCATTTCGTTCGTTACTTGTAATGTGTGAAATTCCAAATTATGCGTCTATATATTTGCGTTATAATTAAAATATTATCCTCAGAAGATGCTGCTACAAGGAAATACACTCTCTGTACAAAGTTTGCAGGTGCTACGGGGTATAATACGTTATCGAGAGCATCAATCATACGGTTGATCAAAATTCTGAACCGTCAGGCCACTGTCAGACCAAAATTTTAAAAGACAGAAATAAGAGTGTGCGAATACAAGTTTTATTTATAGTCTGTATTCAGATTTTCGGTATATGGCATGCAATATTTCGTGTCATGTAAATACAATAAATCTCTTTCCGATTCTTTCGAATAAATCTTAGACCTCCATCTTTTCTAGATTCTATAAATACATAAAATTATGCTGTCAGTTTATAGTAGAACTGACAAATTCGCGAACTTTGTATAAATATTCAAATTTTCAACGTATTTGGATAAAAAATATCTATTATACAAAGCTTATATTCCTTAGTTTATAATTCCATAAAAACGTAAACTACAATTATTATACTCACTTTAAAATTGAGCTACATTGCCACAAAAGTCAGATGTTGACAAAAAGTTTGCATATCATTTCAGCACATAAAATTCGTCTTCAGAAGAGCTCTCGCATATATTAGGCTAACTTTCATTTAAACACTACTGCAATACCATAATTGTAGTTTACGTTGACATTGATTTAGAAACATCATTTTTAAATTAATATTAGTTTACTTACCGACAAAAAGTAAGAAATATATTACACAGCATACAAATTTGTATTGTGTCAACGAAAATATTAATTTTATTTTTTTATAATTTTTCAATTTCTAATTTTTATTTTAGTTTTGTAACTTTTATTCTTTTTATTTTCCTTATTTTCTTTTAATTTTAATTGTTCCTTTTACTTGCCATGAAGCAGTATTGCAATGTAAACAATGTGTTACATGTTACATTGTTATATGTACTTTTATTTTAATAAAAAGTATATTTATTAAAATATTAAATTTTACTTAAATGTTAACGATATGTGAAGCTTCTTGACTTTTGTCGGCAAGTGTATACGAGATCTTTTCGGAGGGCGAATTTTATACATTGAAGTGATATAAGAAACTTTTTGTGAATGTACATATGCCTAATGAAGCTTAATTTTTTAACCGCAATCTGTTCTCGTGCCGTAGTAACGAGTACCAGAAACGCCCTTACGAGAACAACAACCTAACAACAGGCTACGTTGCTTGGCCTACTACCCTGCAGTGACCTACTGCCCCACTACAATTTTGTCACACACATCATACCCACCGTTGACAGACAAAGAATGATTCGAAACACTTACCTTCTTCGCTGAGCTATTTTTAATTGTGCTACTTGCATAACCTTGCAATTTCTACGAACAAATCGTGACAAATATTTCGGTGCATTAAATCTAACGTTATAAATTAGACGTTATATCAGCTGATTCGTAATTGATGTAAAAGTCTAGAGTATTTTAAGAACTTACTTTACACAAAGTTCTCCTTGTAATTTTTCATGCGGCAGTACGACAAAGTATGATAATAAGTTGTTGCTCTACTATAGACGTTTCTGTGAATAACACCTACTTTGTGGTACAAAAATGGCTAAGAACTTTAACCTCGTCGTGGAAACTTGTAATATCACTTTCTAAAAACTAGTGCGATAGTCTATTAAACGTTTTATAATAATTTTTGTATAACTTTGTAGAAAACTGTTAAAAATTCTTTAAATGCTAAACTGATAACGCTAGTTAAATATTAAAAATATACCTCAATAATTAATATAGACAATTTTTATATTTGATCTACAAATTATGTAAACAATCTTAAAATAAGTATTTAAATTAATGACATTAGTAAAACGTAAAAGTGATATAGTCTAAATAATATAAACAAACACAAATTTTTTAAAATTTGTTTGACGTACATAGATAATGTTTATACAAATGTTAAATATTGTACTCAATTTGCTCCATGACATCGAACAGGTTTCATATTTATTCCATTTCCAAAAACAAAATTGAATGGATACTTACAAAATTTTGTGTATTACAAATTAGTGAATAATTTCAGAATTTGTGGACTCTTTCTTTATTTTTATCCACACCATCGAGGTGTCGATTTATACAGAATACTAGAAAGATAGATTATCTCTGTAAAGTCTTGTGAGCACTTGAGAATGAACTCCTGACAGTTATTCTCTCGAGGGTGACTGCATGGAGTATTGGAAAGTAAGGTATCGAAGAGTGGCTTTCATTGTTAGTTAGGTCTCAGTCTTAACTAGAGTTGCTTTCAACGGTGGATACAAATATTGGCGATAGTGGCGTTATGTAAATTTTAATTAATCTCACTATAATGACTGGGCTGCAGATTTTATGCATTGGTTACATTGATTACACTGTTAGTAATTGATTACAATTATTGAAAGAGGAACGACATTTTTATCCAATTTATTGGTTTTGCAGTCAATTTTTTTTCTGCATGAAGGTCCGCAGTCTAATAATGACTATGCATTCCTGACAGAACTACAAGTTTTTCTAAAAATCATTTTACCAAATATATTTTATCATACGTACATGGTATATTTCCATTTCCACTCTACCTTCTATTCCTTTCACAGAAACTTTTTCACAATGACATTACATCGATTGTTACCACTGTGACATGTTTTTCTCCTTTTTAAAAATTGATAACAGTACTTCACGTTCATGTTGAGAACTCCTACGTGAAGCTTCATTGTTAAACTTCAACGTTATTTATTCAGGTATCAGCTATGTTCAAGTTTCATGTACTCCTCGGATAAAAGATCACCTATTTTCTATTTTAGATACTGTAAAACATTTATATTTCACTGAAATTGTGATATAAATTGATGTGTTTGTTTAGAGTATCAGATTATGAAAGAAAACCACAAATGGTAAAATTTAAGTGTGATAGAAACATGAATTAAAATATAATATTCAATAATGTATGATACAAAATAAAATATAATAAATTATAATATATTATAGAAAATAAAATATAATATTATAAAATATTATAAATTCTCAGTTTACAACTTAGATATCTATGTAATTGCTATTTTCATGAAATCAGATTGGAATGAATTTAATTAAGTCTGCTAGGGTTTGCCACATTTCACGGCACTAATTTAGGATTAAATGTTAAATTTCCATAATATGGAATATTATATTATATGTATACCATGTGTATACTTACAACAATTTAGGAGAAGATGGAGGATTTTATGAGGTAGGATGTAGGTTTCGAGGCGCTGCGATCAGGTTAGGCAATATGTCCAACCGTATATGCCTGATCCAGCATATATTAATTTACTCTTGGGCATTGAACATTGGTCACAGCTATAGAGGTACCTGACCTAAATCTACCTGACCCAAGTGCAAGCAGGAAACGTAAACGACTTTGCAACAATTGCAAACCGCAACTCTTGGCAGTCCTCTTGAGAGGATGTCAAGGGAGTTGGTATATTGGTTCTACCGAGAATAATGATTTCTACTGAAAATCTTAAGAAACTGTTTAATTAGTACGACAGGAGGTCTGATAATATAGATTTAAGACCTGCAAAAGTGTACACAAAATAATAGAAAGTCTATTTTGACTCAGAGTTATAAATGTTTTATTTAAATTATTATTTCTTAGCAGCTGATTAAAATTGTTAAATACTTATATTAAGTCGACCGAGGATTAATGTCAACCTCCAAGGAGTAAATTCAAAAATATATAAAAATTCGAAGAACTATAAAAATTATTGTTCTACCAATCATATAAATTATACAATGCATAGTGTTTGAAGTTCTTTCAATTTGTTTTAAGCCTTCCGAACCTTGATACATGTATAACCAGTCTGTATTATACCAAATTTAGTTAAACTAATTAACAGTTAAACTAGGTTTGACTAATAATTGAAATAAACAAATTTTATACAACTTTACCATATAGGAAAATGTGTTAGCATTCAAACGTTTATTCCATAAACATATATTAATCGATTATCAAGTTTACGAGACGTCATGTTCGTTTAACATGTGCAACAAACTCGACATTTGGAAACTATTTTAATTAAATTTGGAAATTATTTTAATTAAATTCTCTATAATGGCACACCTTGTTTGAACATAAAACAAATTTGAGTAACCTGGAGGGCGAATTAAAACTTTAAATTAGGTTATAATAAGAAAAAAAACATAAATGTTAATGTGTTAGTGCGAATTTAATCCAGGAAATTTTATATAATTAATTTGTGTAGCGTACGTTAAAAATGCACATAAAATACAACCATATTGTGATGTTTATTAGTAATACTGTTTGGTTGGTAATCGAGGGGAGGAAAAATGATACTAATTTCCTGGTCCAGTAGGTGTGTGTATAATTACTTCATGTATTCCCACGTGCGCACTAAATTTAGTTTCTGGTTACCATGGTAGAGTAGAATGTTATCTATCGATGAGGATCATGAGTTTCTTAGATGTGAGATTTCTATTAAACCCATTAATTCTTCGAGACGAAATCTTTTTCATCGCATATAAATAACAAATTCCAGACAATTTTTTAATACGTTCTTAGATTCAAAATACATTACGCAATTTATTATAATTTCTCGTGACAGAAATTTTCCAAATTTTTAATTTTT